>PISX010010190.1:0-72619 GCA_004024625.1 Mellivora capensis
CAGGGAATCCATCAGGTCCTGGGCTCTTGTTTTTTGGGAGGTTTTTGATCACTGCTTCAATCTCGTTACTAGATATCGGTCTGTTCAGGTTGTCAAGTTCTTCCTGGTTCAATTTTGGGAGTTTATATTTTTCTAGGAATGCATCCATTTCCTCTAGGTTGCTTAACTTATTGGCATATAACTGTTGATAATAACTTCTAATGACTGTTTCTACTTCCTTGGTGTTAGTTGTGATCTCTCCCTTTTTATTCATAATTTTATTAATTTGAGCTTTCTCTCTTTTCTTTTGGATTAGTGTGGCCAATGGTTTATCAATCTTATTCTTTCAAAAAACCAGCTTCTAGTTTCATTGATACGTTCTACTGTATCTCTAGTTTCTACCTCATTCATCTCTGCTCTAATCTTGATTATTTCCCTTCTTATGTGTGGAGTTGGTTTGTTTTGTTGTTGATTCTGCAGTTCTTTAAGGGGTAGAGACAGCTGTTGTATTCCGGATTTTTCAATTTTTTTGAGGGAGGTCTGGATGGCTATGTATTTCCCCCTTAGGACTGCCTTTGCTGTATCCCATAGGTTTTGGACTGAAGTGTCTTCATTCTCACTGGTTTCCATGAATTGTTTAAGTTCTTCTTTGATCTCCTGGTTGATCCAAGCATTCTTAAACAAGGTGGTCTTTAGCTTCCAGGTGTTTGAGTTCCTTCCAAACTTTTCCTTGTGATTGAGCTCCAGTTTCAAAGCATGGTGATCTGAGAATATGCAGGGAATAATCTCAGTCTTTTGTTATCGGTTGAGTCCTGATTTGTGACCCAGTATGTGGTCTATTCTGGAGAAGGTTCCATGTGCACTTGAGAAGAATGAGTATTCTGTTGTTTTAGGGTGGAATGTTCTGTCTATATCTATGCGGTCCATCTGGTCCAATGTTTCATTCAATGCTTTTGTTTCTTTATTGATTCTCTGCTTGGATGATCTATTACTGAGAGAGGCATGTTGAGATCTCCTACTATAAATGTATTCATATCGATATGACTCTTTATCTTGATTAATAGTTTTCTTATGTAATTGGCTGCTCCCACATTGGGGGCATAAATATTTATAATTGTTAGATCTTCTTGGTGATTTTGATGTACTGGACATCTCATTGTGATGGTAAATAAGTTGTTAATTTATTAACAATTAACCATTTAACCAAAAAATGGTTAAGAAAATTATCTATATAAAAAAAATGAACCAGGATAGTGGGAATGAATTAAAAATAAAAGTTGTATCTATGAAGTAATAATGGTGGTTGTTCTCTTGTCATCTTCTTTTTTTTTTTTTTTCCTGGTTGGTTTTCTTAGGGAGGGGCCTGCCACGTGGGTTTTCAGGCAATGATCCCTGAGTTAAGTCCTCCTACCCCCCTCAAGGGGGTGGGCTCTGAGGATACCGGTTTTTCAGGCTTTTGTTCTCTGGAGGTTTTTATGTTTGTTTGTTCGTTTTTTTTTTTTTTTTTTTTTCTCTCGCCTTGACAGCTTTTGATGGGTTTTGGATGTTTAGAGGAAAGCAAACTGCATCCAGACCTCCCTCTCAGAGAGAAGCCTCAGTCTGTTCCCCTCTGTGTGCTGCAGAGCCCATAAGTTCCCCCTTGGCCACTGGCAGAGCACATTCCGTGTTGTGGTCATTGGGGACACAGGAACTCCTGCTTGTACCCAAAACCACAACAGCAGCGGCTGTCTGGGAAGCTCTGGACCGCCAGAGAGGTTCCAAGCAGCAATCACACACTGAGATTTTCCCGATGGCCAGGGGTGGGAGTGCCTGGCCTTTCAGGGTCCAAGAGCTCCTCTCTTGGGGGAGGGTGTGGGGCACGCGCGTCTCAGGCTTTGATAGCATGGCACAGCACTCGCATGGAAGAGTGCAAAAAGGCTATGTTTCTGCCAGCTGGCGAGGCTCCCAGCCCCTCAGGGGACCCCACAGGCTCTCAGGCGCACTGGAGGCTCAGGGACAAAGACCTGGTTTCTCTGCCGCACTCTCTCTGGCTCAGCACCAGGGATGGTTGTCCTGGGTCCGGGGGACTTAAGCCCCTGTCCCTAACTGCCCTGATTCCCACAATTTCCCCCCGTGATCCTTTGCTCTTTTTGAGTGCTTTCAACCAGACTCCAAGTTAATGCTGGTCCCCAGACGCAAGGCACTCTCATATTGAGGTATTACTTTCCTATGGGTCGCCTCTGGTGGCTCCCTCCCCCTTTTGTTTATCTTCCAATACCAGTCTGATGTTCCTACTCCACTTTACCTGCCCACTGGTGTCTTCTGCCCCCGTAGAGATCCAGATGTGTATAATTCTGATCTCAGGCTGATTTCATGGGTGATCAGAGTTCTTTGGTAGGTAATCAGCTCACTTTAGGGTACAGGTTGAAATGGCGCCTCCTCCTACTTTCTCGCCATCTTGTCTCCCCCAATAAATGTTCTATGTTTTTAAGTATATTTTAGTGCTTCTAGAAAACTAGTGCTTCTAGAAACTAAAAAATTTCTGATGATTAATTTTTCTGTCTCTTACTAGTACACTCAAGTATAATAAAGATATAACAAATGCTTTTTGATGTCATAAAAATGTTTATATGATCAAGGCAAATAAAATGCCCTCACAAAACTTAATCATATATTTAATAGGACCACACTTATATGAAACAAGTTCACCACAAAAATATACATCAAAATACTTTGAAATAAATATACCAACACATATTTTTTGTCACTGGGTAACTGGAATGCATTTGGGTTTTGATTCTTCTTCTAATTTTTTATTAGTTCTAAAAGATTCTATAATGAACAGAAGTAAATGTATCTTAAAAATATAAAGTACAGTCACTTGTTAGTATGTAGTAGGAGAAACCTAACCAGTGCCACAATTTTGCCTATAATCTAATCTTCAAAATAATTTGTAGAGCTTACATTTTCATCAAATACAAAGAGAAGATAAGTTTTCCAGATACTTTAAAGCTTGTTTGAGTTCAGATATAAATTTCTTGAAAAAATTTTCCCCCAAGTGTTAGACTCAAGCTACTCTATGTAGTATATGACTTCAAAATGATTTAAAATCACTTGCCAGAAATAGCAGAGGACTGTCCATAAAATTCTTAAATCCCATATATCAAAAAGAATTTGAAAGAGTATTTTAAGCTTTTAAAATGCTGCCTCTGCATTTCAAGGTGCAGTTCCAAGTACCCTCCCACCTTCAGTGATGTGCAAGAAGAAAGGGAAGCATTAAGTCTTAACAGGGGGCAAAATATTCAAAAATTGCCATTTATTCTTCTCCTCCCTCCCATTCTTATTTTCCTGGTCTGGTCTTTATTTCTTCTACAACAATATACACATTTTTTACTCAAAGCATTGTGGTGTACACACCTTAAGATGATCCCCAATAAACTACACTTTTGAATAACTCCCTCTCCTTGAATAAGAGCAGAACCTATGACCTGATTCTCACCAATGGTAAAGGCAAAAATGGAGAAATTTGCAGATGTAAATTAAAGCACCTAGTCAGTTGACTTTTGCTAATCAAGAAAGATTACCAGTGGATGACCCAACCAATCAGGTGATCCTTTTAAAAGAAGACCCAATTCTTACCTCTAGATAGAGAATCAAAGTTACAGAATCATTCTCTTTCCATTCTGCCTTTAAAGAAACCAGAATTTTATAGCTAAAGGAAATGAATTCTGCCAACAATGTTAGGGGGCTTAAAAGCAAGTCCTTCCCTAGACCACCCTCCAGATGAGGCCAGATCCCAGCCAATACCTTGATTTTAATCTTGTGAATTTATGAGAAGAGAACTCAACTTAGAAAACCTAGACTTCTGACCTACAGAAAGTATGAGATACGGAAGGAGTATTGTTTCCAGCTACTAAGTTCGGTGATTTGTTGTATGACACAATTATCATAGGGATGAACTGGTTATACGCACATCTTTGAAGTAACGTTTTAAAAGCTAACTAGGGGCGCCTGGGTGGCTCAGTGGGTTAAGCCTCTGCCTTTGGCTCAGGTCATGATCTCAGGGTCCTGGGATCGAGCCCCGCATCGAACTCTTGGTTCAGTGGGGAGTCTGCTTCCCTCTCTCTCTCTGCCTACTTGTGATCTCTCTCTCTCTGTCAAATAAATAAATAAACAACAACAACAAAAACTTTGAAGGCTATACTAGTATTTTCATTCCACAAATATAAAGGCATTCTGAACATATGCCATACATTTAAGACTTAAAACAACCCTAGAGGAGTATTAGTATTTTCATTGTTTGCTTTCTTAATTGAGAAAACTGACATTCACCGAGTTCAGACACATATTCCAGAGATAGGAGCTGATACAGGACTAAGACCCAGGTCTTTCTTAGTTTAAAGCTTATCTCTTGTTTATTGCCCTTCACTGATGTTCACTCAATGATTGCTATAGGTGATACAATGCTCGTATGTCAGCAGACAGAATTAATTACACAGTTAAGAATATCTGGCATAAGGGTGCCTATTTTGCTTTGTCTTTTGTTTTAGCACTTTAATACCATTATACCTTTTGGGGGGAAAAATTCTAACTGCATTTAGATTAAGAGAAAATAAACTCATAATGGCAAAGTGTTACTGATCTAAATGTTTTGGGGACAGAATAAGACAAATAATGTTGCAGGTCTAGTTTATCCGGCAAGGATGTTTGCATTCAAGCTGTCAGTGTGCCTTTCAGAAACTGAATTGCTAAGAATAGTGCAGAACTGGGGCACTGCTTAGAATACAGTGCAGGAGAAATATTCCATTAGTTATCACAAGTGAAATCACTATTTCTAATGATAAGAAGAGATCAGTTGGGATGACCCAAATAAGTTCTCTGAAAAAAGGTCTATGCCTTCACTGTGCTACTATGATTAATGGTTCTTGCTTTAGTCCAGCATAGCGCTCTCTTTAAAGAGATGAAAGAGAGGCACGTTAGGATTATGTAAGGTAAGAAATTGAATGCAGTTTGTTTTTCTTCAGTTTTCAGAGCTTGCAAATCACTATTCAAGTCGCATAACTCTTAGAAAAAAAGAAAACTGGAATATCGGGTGTGTTATGACAAGAGTAATATATCCTGAACACATTGTGATTCATCCTGTGGAAATCATCACAGAAGAAAAGGAACTGAATTGAGGTAGAGGCATTGTTACTAACTGGAGGCAAGGAAATACACATTTTTGGTCTTGGTTCTCTTTAGTCAAAATGTGCCAGGATAAAGTAATGACAAAGTTAGAATTATTAGCTGTTTTTCCTACCTTCTAAGAAATTAGTATGATTCAAATAAGACTGCAAAGTTAAAATATTTTAAGTAGTATACAACAGTATATAAATGTTAAGAATCATCATTATCGGGGCACCTGGGTGGCTCAGTGGGTTAAAGCCTCTGCCTTCAGCTCAGGTCATGATCCCAGGGTCCTGGGATCAAGCCCCAAATGGGGCTCTCTGCTCCACAGGGAGCCTGCTTCCTCCTCTCTCTCTGCCTGCCTCTCTGCCTACTTGTGATCTCTCTGTCTGTAAATAAATAAAAATCTGTAAAAAAAAAAAAATTATCATTATCAAATTAGACATTCAACATACTGTTTTCTTCTCCCAAATAGATTAGAAATTATAAAAACCACTCATATCCTTTTATTAGAACTACAGCAATAGATTTTGCTTTTGATAATGCTCTAGAGCATTTTATGGGTAAAGTCCCCTCTGGAATCTCCAGTTCTATTAAAAGCTTAAAATCCATAAAAGTACCGTTTACCTCATCACCGAAAGTTGCATGTGTGATAATTAAGTGTATGGGGTTGCTATTTCAACCTAGAAATTATAGAAAACTGAAGTAATGGAAATTTTATGTATGAAGGTACAGTAAAATAGACGTGACCAATGCTGTTAAGGTTGTGATTTGTGGGGAACCAGATAAAGGAAACTAGTAATGCTCTAAAAGTGGGCATGGACATCATAAGATGAAAGGGAATTAGCAGCAGCAAGTAACAAAAAGTTGCAAGTATAGAAGCTTACCTACTTTCACATCATTCCCTTAACGGTGATATCTACTCAAATTTGCTATTGTTTGTGTCCACATTATATTCTCAAAAAAGACCTAGACAAACTACTGTGTCCCCATTATTAAAATAAGCATAAAAATAGAACCAGTGTTATATCCAGGCAGTAGCAAACGTTTCATTTTCTCCAAGTATAAATGACATTCTCTTCCCTTCCATTTTGTCAGTACATCGGATCATCCAACATCTCCGTTCTATATTTTAATTTACTGGAAAAGATTAATGAGCATTTTTTTTTAACCTGACCCATGACATGTTTTTCCTGACTAACTCTGTCTGTCTCTTCATTCATCTTTTGTAACCTTTGTGTTTTTGTTCTGTGGATTTCATAGTTTACTTCGCACAGAACAAATCTTCTCCTTTTTTCCAAGCTCAACGTTCCATCTTTTTTGATCAAAATAGAGTACCTCAATTTCTACTTTACTGAGAGTAAGAACATCAAGCAAGAACTATCCAATTTACCATCTTCTCGACCTTTAATCCACCTCTTTCAACTCATCAGCCTCCACAGTATTCCAGTCACGTCCTTGTTACTTTTCGGGCCTAGTCTTTCCTCTCTTGACCTCACTCCTTCAATGATCCTCTTTCCAAAATCTTCAGCTTCTCCTTCTCCCTCAGCTCTTTTACTGCTACATAAAGTTAGATATACCTCACCTCTATCTAAGGAAAAGAAATCCTAGAGCTTCTAGTTTAAAGCAGCATTTGAATAAGTTTTTGATCCTTTCTCTTTTACAGAAAACAGAATTAGAAAACCCAACAACTTTGAAATTAAGTCTGATAGTCAACCAATTTCTCAAATATAGTTCACTGATCACATGATATGTAAAGCTTAATCAAGCCTCAGCTTTGATGGCAGATGTATGCTTCACCCCCCAAAAGAGAAAAATTGTCCTGATTTGCAAGCAGATGGAGAGATCCTATATGCCTCTTCCATCACCTGCCAATACTTAGGAGGTAAAGAGAATATTTGCTACATGTGGAAGGAAATCTTGTGGCAATATATCCTTCTTTATATTTTAATGTGCGTGACTGTATGTATTTATATTTTCTGGATATTTGTTCAGAATGACAGAAAATGAAGTCTTTCTAAAAGGAAAGATCTATTCCTACATATTTTGATTGTCTGATAGATAATGTAAGTGGGTCATGAACCTTTCTGACATTTGAAAATCTGATTTTCTACCAACACATAAGTGCGCATCAAAAAGCACCAAAAACAAAGTACAAGCTATAATTGAATTCCCAACGTATCACATGTATCATGCCTTCTTCCCACCGTCAATTCCTTTAAGTCAGTATTTCATATGCTCTGGCCATGGACATTTCTGAGGACTGCCTATAAGGCCTCTAGTAATGTCCCTGCCTAATCTTAGGTCTCCTTTCACCCAACATCCACACTGTCCTCTAAGTTACCTCTAATTATAAGACAAGCCAACAATATGTCAAACATCTTTAGTACAGTGCCTTACAAGTAGTAGTTTCTCAAAATATGTAAGCTCTATCTGTTTTTACTGGTTCTCTCTGATCTTAAGGTGTTTACCTATTGGATGATTTTTATGACTGATATTAACATATCTTCAATGCCAAATACCTTCCCTAAGCCCATTTAAAATGTACTCCTTGTGAATGAGTAAGCATAACCCTCTCTATCTCTCTAGCATGGTTCATACTCTCCATTCTCCATACTATAAGATATATTTTATATTCATAAATGCAAGGAGTGGAAAAGTCTGCCTCAACACAATAGCAATGAGGATAATAGTTGACTTTCTTAATCAATAGTCCAACTATAAGGAACCCTTTAGAGTTGGAATATTCGGTTGCTAAAATATTTGCAGTCACCCAAGGTTTTTCTTCTTTTCCCTTTACTATAAGAGTTTTTACACTTAAAAGCTTTA
The DNA here is from genome assembly GCA_004024625.1 of Mellivora capensis. NCBI lineage: Eukaryota > Metazoa > Chordata > Mammalia > Carnivora > Mustelidae > Mellivora > Mellivora capensis. Next base: position 7,954 of record PISX010010190.1, read on the forward strand.
CTCTTAGTATAAGAGCTTTTTATCTTTTCACTGAGTATTCTTATTTTAACAAGATGCCTACAACAGTTTCAGGAGATAAACACAACAAAAGAGATTGCCTATCCTTGTATTTATTATTTTACTTATTAATTGTAAAGAAGCTACTAGTGATCTCCTGAAGTCCCCTGGCATCTTATTGGCCACAGCTAAATCACATAGTCATGATTAAATCTATTTATATCAAAGGAAATGGGATCCTCTGATTTGATTAAAATCACTACGACCCATGCCTTGTGTTTCAGTATGAATGAATCTCTATTAGATGAGGGTAGATACTGGAACAGACTCAGGAAACTGTTAAGGAGACAGGGTGGAGGAAAATAGAGGTGGAGTTGGCCACCAACACAGTCTTATTCCTCTTTCCCTCAGTCAAAACTAAATCTCAAAAGTTATACACATATATACACATATAACTTTATAAAGTTATACATATAACTTTATAAAAACTTACCTATTTGTGATTATCTTAAGTCTCCTTAAAACTCTGAAAAAGTAATGTTCTGTACTGTTCATATGATGCCTAAGATATACTGTGTTGTATTTTTAATTGTAACTTCCTACATGCACACTGTCTATAAAAGTGGTATTAAGCTCTCTGAAGACATGACTATCTTATTTTTCTTACGACTTCTCTTCTAACCTAATATTCTACACAGGAAAATTATACAATGTGTACGCTAACTGACTGAATCCCACAAATTTTATATTTACATTTATTTCATGATTTTTTAAAACATTCTTACTTGTACTTTATTGTGAAATTTTAGAAAGAGCTTAAACCAGTGGCAAAATGGATATCTGAGAATAAACTATGTAAAATTCACACATACTCTGAAGGAGCAATTTATTTCCCAGGAACTTTTAGATGTGGGGAGGCCAAAGAAGTATACAAGAAACATTTATTCACATAATATATAGCTATACAATATAGTCACCAATCAGTTAATACAACTATGTGTTGTAAGATTTATCAAAAATTATTTAATAATTATAAAAACAACTTCTTCAATAAACTTTAAAACACAACTGACAAACAATGTTTTTCTGTTATGTCTTCAGGGTAACTAACATCTCAGTATGCAATGATCCATTTAGGTAATCTTCTTACAAAGATGCCTAGATGAGGTGCCCTTTCTTTCACAACTTAGAAATTAGCAAGGCTCTTCTCACTTGTTTTTAGTTAGGAAATATATTTGCCAAGGTATTCAGGATAAATTAACCAACTAAATCAAAGATAAATTCATATGTTATAAATGATAAATATGGTCTTAGTTTATGTATATGACCAAGACTGATTGAGAATAAATCCCATTCCTGTTTGACATAATTCACAGAGACAGAAGATGAGAGAGAGAGATGCATGTGTTTTGTTTTGTTTCGTTTTTAAAGATGCACATGTTTTTAAACTGAAAAATTAGAATATGAGATATGAGGATATGGAGGGTCAAAATAAATGTAATTAATGTTAGTGAAGACCTGAAGTTAGCAATGAACAATAAGCAAATAATATACAAAGGAAGCATAATATGTAGTAGAAAAATAATATTGAAAACCAAATGACACCTTAGAGCCATGGCCATCAAATGTAGTTAGATACTACCCTTAGAGCAAGTGAAAACTATACAAATACTCCACAAATTAATACACAACACAAATTAAAGAAGAAATATTAAGATTGCTGTTAGGATATGATCCTGGAATTTATCTTCCCACTTCCTTCTCTTACTCATGGAAGTAGTTCCTGGAAAAATTCTGAGGATCTCTTGACCTTCAAATAGCAGAGTTTGAAAAATTTATAAAACTTCAGTGAAGAAGGAAGACTCCTGAGGTAAAATAAACTTAGTTATAAAAAATAATAAAGTTTGGGCAGTTTGGGCAGAAGTATAAATCACAAAAAACTACTAGATTTGAAAGAGCACAAAACTATTATTAGTAAAAATGAAGTGCAACTACAATAAATATTTCCTGTTTACTATTAGGTATATTAATAAAATAGTCTTGCTGAAACAATTTTCTTTTATATAAATATATTTAACAAACGTAACCAGGCAAAAGAATATAACCCGGAAAAATAAACCACAATGTAATTGTACCCACATATCAACCAAAATCCTTGAAAGTTTTCTCATTAACTCTAAAGAACTAATGATATTCAATTCTGAAGAGAAACTTAGACGTCTGAGTTTCCCAACTTAGAAAAAGGAAATGACATTTATTCACTCTTTGATGTTATTTTGTGGAAGACAAAATAATTAAATGGTTACCTACATGTACTTCTAGCTCTCTAATATATTTTCTATCCCAGGAAACATAAAAATGTGAAGATGAAAATATTCATGTGCATCTACAATAAAGCTGCTATTGATGATACATGGTTTAGATTTATGTTCAAAGCTAGCATTGTAGAAAATACATACCAAAATATATAGACCAGATTAGAAATAAATACTGGGTACAGCAGTGTGCAAAAATTACAATGATAAAAGGTTTACTGAGCTATTATTCTCTGGAGGTGAATTAGGAATTAAGAATGAAAAAGAAAATTGAAAAGGCAAGAGGAATAACAGTCAAGGGAGAAATCAGAAAAGTACTCAAAAGTGGCCAGGAATTACCCATAAACTTAGGTTAAAAGGACAAATTAAAGTCTTTATCCTTAAATAGCTAATTTTCTCTGGAAGAATAAAGCTTTTACTTGCTTGGGTTAAATTGGCTTCCTGGTCATGAGTCTTCATCTTGAAAATGAGTGCAACTGCCTTCAAAATTAAACTAAGCGCAATTCTATAGAGCAGGGGAATTTGAGTTGAAAAGCTTATGAGTAAAGGTACATTTATCTGCCAAGATCTCAGTTTTGTGTTAAATCCCTAACATTCAGCCCTGGAGATCTCTGGGGACTGTTGTAGACTTTAATCAAAAGAACATTTTGCAGTTTAGCTTAAAAGGTCAACCTTGCTAACTTATCCTTATGTGATGGTAGTTTAGTAATGGTCTAGTAACTTGGCTTGTAGATTGTCATGACCCAGATCATTTTGTGGCAATAGGAAATTGATGTGAATACTTTCAGCCTTACTCAACCATTAAAAAGAGCATTAGCCAGGCTTTTGTGTCAAGCAAACTACAGCTACTTATGGAAAGAAAATCTAAGAAGTTGCAAATAGAACAGATCCAAGAGTATTAAAGCTTTTTCTTTTTTGCAAACATCGGTAGGTAGCATAAAAATATAAACATCAGGCTGCTTCATGAAGAATGAAAAAAAAAAAAGGTTATGAACAAAAAGCAGAAGGTCCTCAGGGTGCATCTGGCTATCTGGCTACTGTGAGTGTCTGTATCCCTATTAGCTCTCAATATTTTCTCCAAGATGGAAACAAAGGAAAACTCATCTCTCAGACCTGTACAATCTGCATTTCTAAAATGAGCATATCATAGGCACTTAAAGGCAGGAATGGAATTTTATGAGTTGTCCAGTTATACAAATAATTAATGGAAATTTTGGTACCACAAACCAAGAGAAAAGATCTATAGCTTTAAAACAAAATGTTCTCAGAAATTGAGGTGAGAAGGGAGAAGCCATGGGTCAGATAGTCTTGGGTATACTGTACATATGAAGATAACAAGGACAACCTCTGAATTACCTCTAGAACTCAGATTGACTAATCTTAATTATCTGGATGGATAGTACAAATAAATAAGTCAGTACAAAAACCATTATATAAGCAGGACCTTGCAGGATTCAGTTTAATTCTCTGAAGTATTGTATGCAAAAGCTTTTTTTTTTTTTATCTTTTAATAAGAGCAGCTACATTAGCTTTATTTGCTTTAAATAAATATCCAGAATATAAAGATGGGTTAAGTCTTTAGATAAACACATTGTAGTATTAAAGCTATATCCACAAATGCTTAGATACTTCTCTCCTCAACAGGTAAAACTTAATTCCCCCTACTTGAGTTTAGACTGGTTTTTATGACTCATTTCTGGAGAGAATAAAATGTGAGAGAAGAGATCGGTTGCCTCTTCTGAATTAGATTCTAAAAAGACTGCACCTTTACATTTTGAATTTTCTTTCTCTCTTTATTTCTCTGTCTCTAGTTCTTTGCTCCCCTTTCCAACTCTCTCTTGAATTCGTTGCCCTGGGAGAAGTTTGCTGGCATCTTATGGGGATACTCTGGGACACACATGGCAAAGGGAGAGGCACACATGGCAAAGAACTAGGGCTTGTCAGGATTCACACGACATGGGAAGCAGGTCCTTCCCCAGTTAAGCCCTGGAAAGATTAGCTTTGGTCAGTCGCTGGATGGCAAGCCCCCGGGAGACCATGAGGAATGATTTCCCACTTGAAGCTGATCTTTAATTCCTGATTCATGGAAACTGCTATAGTCAACATTTGATTTGAGGTAACTTGCTATGCAAAAAAGTGTAATATATATCAATATGTACGTTAAAACTAACACTGAATATATATACATATTGATTTCCACAGACCACATCTATGCAAATAAACAGGAAACATATTCAATGAAAATGATCAAGTATTCTTCATTTTCACATTAAGCCCAGGAAGTATATGCAGTATTTTAGTCCAGCCTATTGAGAGAGGTCTTTGGACTTGAAAGGACTGTTTTACTTTGCTGGCCACTGAGGGCAAACCTAGTCTGGCCTATTCAACAATCTGGCTAGGAAGACAGAAAAATACTGAGAGCAGCCTGGAAGGTTTCTTCCTCCCTCCCTCTCTTCTTTCCTTCCTTCCTTCCTTCCTATAAGATAGAAATATCTAATAACCAATATCTAATCTTGTCTAGAGATATCTCCAATATCTAATCTTGGAGACCATACTTCTGTTTTATCTCTGCAATAAAAACAGGGCACTTATGAATGAATGGAAATAAATCAAGGGTATCATTGAAGCAATACAAATGAAAGAAGTATGTTGTTAAGAAAATAACCATCTACAACATCCATGTATAACACTGAGTTTCAAAAGTATATTAAATATTAGATAATCCTTTTAATATCTTAATCTATCTAACCTTATTTGTCTCTCTCAATCTAGTAAATATTTGGATTTCTGTGTTTTATAATAACTCGGGCATTTATTTATAATAACACCTAGGCTTTTGGTGCCAACTATCTCATTTAATCATTACAAAAGCCCCTATGAGATAGAAGTTACTAAATCCATTTTTAAGAAGCTAAGACTCAAAAAAGAAGCCAATGGTACACACGATCAAGGGGTCAGACAGTGACTGCATTTCTAGCTTGTCTGTCCAGAGTATATATTTTTGAAAGATTCTATACTGCCCAACACATGGAATGGGGGGAAAGTGCAGAAAGTGGAATTTCAGAATATGCGTTCTATTTATTACTCATCTTTTAGGTAGAGCAGTGGTTTCAAGAAAATTCCGGAGCAGGGTTAGACCTCAACCACTTCCTTATATATTTGTTGTATATGTTTTTATTTTGAGGAATACGAGGAAAATTAAACTCATCAATTCCAACATTGTCCAATCAGGTTTTGTCAGCTAATGCATCTAAAATTAGCCACAGGATATCAATTGTTCACACCTCTCTCTATATAGCCCTATGTGAGAAGTTCCTTTGGAATTTAGAACCCCAAAAGTATTGCTTGCAAGGTGCACATAAAAACATAGCTATATTTTCTAAAATAAAACCGTAAATGGTGAAAAGTTTTAGCTTTGCTAATGTTTTGAAACTAATGTGATATGATCACATGTTCACTCCCTCTTACAACCTCATAATTGCTTTTGTCTCTTTTTTGTCTTGATCCATTGCCCTTTTAAATGTATTTTACAAATTTCTTTTATATATTTCATATTTATATGTAAATATATACAGTTTATATCTATATGGTGTATATATATATGTACATATATATATATATAGTTATGATGCTTGCTATCTCAGTTAATGTATGTTTAATATGTAGTACCTGAAATCCTTTGTGAAATGATGTGGGATTTTCCTTTTCTTAAATTACATAAAAAACAGAATTTCAGGGGCACCTGGGTGGCTCGGTGGGTTAAAGCCTCTGCCTTCGGCTCAGGTCATGATCTCAGGGTCCTGGGATCGAGCCCCGCATCAGGCTCTCTGCTCAGCGGGAAGCCAGCCTCCCCCTCTCTTTCTCTGCCTGCCTCTCTGCCTACTTGTGATCTCTGTCTGTCAAATAAATAAATAAAATCTTTATTTTACTTATTTTTTAAAAATATTTTATTTATTTATTTGACAGACAGAGATCACAAGTAGGCAGAGAGGCAGGCAGAGAGAGGCGGGGAAGCAGGCTTCCCACTGAGCAGAGAGCCTGATGCGGGGCTGGATCCCAGGACCCTGAGATCATGACCTGAGCTGAAGGCAGAGGCCCAACCCACTGAGCCACCCAGGCGCCCCTAAATAAAATCTTTAAAAAACAAAACAAAACAGAATTCCAAAGACACTACATGAACTGTGTTTAACAATATTGCCAAACAAAAATTAAGCCAACTAATTAATTATACTAGGAGAATCATGAGAAGTCAATCAGATTGGTTGCTTTTAAGTATAAAGCTTAAGAAATACATCTTTTTTTTTTATTTTTAATCAGATTGTTTGGTCTCAGACTGTCACAATGCCCTCAGACCTCTGTCTTGTTAAGACACACACACACACACATAGGGCACCTGGGTGCTCAGTCAAGCGACTGCCTTTGGCTCAGGTCATGATCCTGGAGTCCCGGAATCGAGTCCCACATTGGGCTCTCAGCTCGCCAGGGAATCTGCTTCTCCCGCTGACCTCTCTCCCTCATGCACTCTCTCACTCTCTCTCTCTCAAATAAATAAATAAAATCTTAAAAAAAAAAAAAAAGACACACACACACACACACACACACACCAGCACTCACAAAAATCACATTCCTATCTGTTGAGATGTCTTTTAAATTAAGTGGGGCACAAATCAGTGAAACCTGCCGCAGTATAATCAAAGCAGCTGGCTAATTGATTGGATTTTTCCATCTGTAATTAACTATTGTGTAAGTATAACTTCAAAATTAAAGTGCTAAAAGAATGTGAAGCAGATGCAAACTGTATGCTCTTCTTTGGAAAGCAATTTTAATTTCATGCTTTTTTGCTATATTGTTTTGGAAGTCCTTTGAAGAAAGCACACATTATAAAAAATGTTCATTTCAATCTGTAGCTTCAGCTATGTGGGGAGTTCATATAACAAAATTTATACAAGCATGCAAGTCATCACTATATTCTAATTTCTTAGGAAATTGCTCCCTGGCATAATTTTCCTGCCCTTCCATGTCCTTGAATGTATAGTATAAAATAACTAAAAAATTAAATCTCAATTTTAAATCCTGCCTTTTGATCTACAAATAGTTTAGACTTCGGAACTGAGTGTTCATCTTCTAAATTGTTTTAAATTAAAGCATTTTATTGATGTTAATCTAAGAAACTACTGTTTCTTCCGAGGCACCTGAATTATCACGCATGGTCACTCTCTTCAAAATGTAATGATGACTTTGTTTTTCTTACAACCTTTGAAGTGATGAGCATAGGCTTTATTTTCCTGAAGCATCTATCTCTGGACAAGTATTTCCTAAGAAGTTTCCCAAGAAGAATCAAAAGTAAAATCTCAAGTAGTAACGGTACCAAAAGTACCAGCCTAAGGATCCTTTTCCCCTCAAAGGCCTCCTGCAGGGGAGAGAAGCTTACTGACCTCCTAGAGAGAAATATCCTCATGGCCTAAGGCACTTCTTTGATCTGAACACCACAGTACTAAAGGTAAATTCTCCATGTGCCTCTTGGGAAGTAAATGATGGTTATTCCATTCATGTTTGTTGTTGAAATAGAGGATCAACTAACTTTCCTAAAACTGAAGTTTATTTTCTTAAAAGGAAAAAAAAAAAAAAACCATTCAGAGTAATGTGAAGCTGCATTCCTGGGGTAAATTCTAAAGGTGTGGTTGACATCTTGGGTTTGGTGGCTGGAACACTTGAGCCAGATTCTGCCCAAGAAGCTTTGTCAATGTAGTTCCTTGACAAACCTCTTTCCTCTTCTATGACTTTCATACTCTTATGGTCATTGTGAGGATGAAATTCAAGTAAGCACAAAGATCCCTTGGCACAAAGTATGATATCTAGTAAATATTCAAAGAATAATGAACTGAAAGTTAAATTTTTGTGCAGCTCACTTTTTTTTTTAAAGATTTTATCTATTTATTTGACAGACAAAGATCACAAGTAGGCAGAGAGGCAGGCAGAGAGAGAGGAGGAAGCAGGCTCCCCGCTGAGCAGAGAGCCCGAGGCGGGGCTCGATCCCAGGACCCTGAGATCATGACCTGAGCTGAAGGCAGTGGCCTAACCCACCGAGCCACCCAGGCGCCCCTGTGCAGCTCACTTTTATAAACAAAATCCTATTATTGTTCACAAATAATTAAGCAATGAAGCAAACCCTTTCATATACCTAGTTTCTTATATTTTCTCAGCTTCTATCCTCATGACAAGGACTAATTTAAGTACTTATATTGTTATGCCATTATTTTGATATATTTATTATCTTTTGTCTTTTCCAAATTGTAAAATAAAAAGAAAAACAGCTAATACAGTGCACATTGTATCAGATCATAACTGTTGAGAGAACAGGTTTCTGGTAATTCAGCTCAACAGTTGAACCCAACTCAGCCCAGAACAATAACATCAAGAAAAATGGTTAGAGAATAGGAGTCACACCTTATAAAATTGTAGGCTAACCTTGGATAACTTTCCCAGAGAACAAACAGTACTTTGGTGATCTTGATCAAGGATTTTTCCTACTCAAATTATTTAGGATGATTTTGCTAAAATATGTATGATTTCCCTTGGCCAGGAGACAGAAATAAATCAATTTGGTTCCTACTAAAGCAATATTTACTTGAATTAAATTTAGCAAAGTATTTCAATATTACAACATGTGTAAATTTTCCAGATATAGATTCTTTCTGGGGGAAAATGTATTTTAGGCCTATTGCTTTCAAAGATAGTTAAAATATTGCAGTTATATGTACAACAATATTGATAATACTAGACTGGGTATCACCAGATCTAAAAAGTGTCTCTGGAAGAACTCGCATGTATAAGCCTTATTTTCCATACTCTTCAAATGAAAATAATGGCATTTTCCCCCTGGATTGAAATAAAAAATAAGAAAATAGTGTTTTTATTCTTTGAAAAAATATTAGCTCTGTAATTGAATATTATCAAAGTGGAATTATGAGAACTCATGGAAAAAGGATTTATTGGGAGCCAAAATGACTAAAGAGAACTGTCATTATTGGTTTAATTCAGAATAGAAAATCTCTCTGTTTATGGCAGTTCTATTTCTGATCAAAGAGTTAGAGATTTGAATCAAACCCACTCTGTCTTCTGTATTTTTCTTCCATTTTTCTTTGTCTTTCTCTATCTTGCAAATTGCAAAATTCATCATGAATATACAGACTGCAATTTGAAATTTCAAAATTTATTTTATCATATATATGTGGCATCAATATTCATGACTATCACAAATTAATGCATTCTTAATTCTCTTCAAGCGACTGAAATTATGTTCACTGTAACCATTCATTATGTACAGGTTATATTTAATTTTGTTATTATTAATGTAAAGGGATGTTAATGATTGATGAAATGAAATGAACCCTATATGGGAAATTTAGAAGACTCATCTGTATGGCTCCTACATTTTTACCAGTAGAAAGTTCCTCAATTGTGTAATGGAAATAATAAGTTACTGAAATGTGAATGGTGTACAAAATTAAGTTTATGAAACAGGCAATCACACAACTTCTGAAATGATTCTATAAACTTTTATCTCAGAACATGCAATTCTGCCCCAAGTGTAGAGTGTAATAGGGTTTAAGAAGTTTGGACAGTGCAGCAGTAGCTGCTGCTATGAGTCAGGTGACCAAGGCAATCAATTCTGAGCAGGTTATATTACATACATACACAGAGATGTAAGTTTGAAAGCCCACGCTCAGTACTATTAAATTATTGTTTATTGTTATAGAGATAACTGTCTTCATTATTTCTTGGACATTTTCCCACTTTGGAGTGCTGTTGAATTTAAAGATTAAGAAGATTTCAAAAAATCTTTCAGAGGAATTAAGATTGTACTCTATGTCTCTCTGTCTCTGTCTCTTTCTCTCCACGCACATACACAGAAACACACACACACACACACACCCCAACATTCTGATCTCCATATTGAAAATTTCCGTGAATTGACTTATAGGCAATAAACCCGAGTCACATAATGAATGCAACTTAGTTTATGGAAAATAAAGCTTAGAAAATTACTATCTGTCTCCTTAAAAAAATTAACTATTTGTACTAATAGAAATATAATACTACAGTGCAATAGAGATAAAAAAGATACAGTCATCTCATAAGTAGTAAGCAAATGGGATTTAGGGTAAAGATAATATATTTTTGTTATTGTGTTTTAAGTTATTTATAATTTTATTTTCTCTAAATTTGAATTCTCTGATTAGTCTATTTATTTCCAGATGGCATGATTAAGTTTCCAAATTTCTAAGATTCTGCTGTTATGGTTTAACTTGTTTATTTATATCAGAACAGCTGACTTCAACAGCTGGTTTTCCCTGAAATAGTTTAAGTCAATAATTTTCCATTTCAATCAATTCAGAGCATCTGAATTACTATAGTAGGATAAGTCTATGGAGCATTTCAGGAGTTTTTCTAGAACTTGCAATGGAAATTTGATATTAAATTTATAGATTTTTTTTTTGCTAATATATCTCTGAAATTTTCTAATGGACTCAAAATAATATATACATATCTGGCCACTATAATTAACTTATTTGATAATATGGATTTAGTAATTGCTTTTCCTGTATGTAATTGTATATATTTTGTCACTCTAATAAATTCAGATGCCTCGTATTTCCTAAAAGTCAATTATAAGTTATGTTGACATATTTTTCCAGTTAAACTGTTAAAGTTACTTTATAACTAAATGTGTTAGTATACTTTATTACTATAAATATTAAATTATTTGATACCCTTAAAATTCACAAACACATGAAGAAAAGACGTGAAATGGGATGCAGCATGGATAATTATAAAAATTCAGACATGAATTCACATAGCCAATGTTTGATTTTCCACTCTACCTATTTGCTTTGACCTCAGGCCTGTAACCTTTCTTTTCTCAATTCTTTCAACTCTAAATTACTCTGAAAGTAAATTAGAGATCAGTAATTCTTAAACAAATACAGAACTTATGTTTGGAAACAAAAAAGAAAAATATACTTCTAAATACATTTTAGGGGTGACTGCGTTGCTCAGTTGGTTGAGCATCTGACTCTCTTGGTTTTGGCTGTGGTCTCAGGGTGGTGGGATCCAGTTACACTCTGGGCTCCAAGCTCTGAGGGGAGTCTGCTTGAGATTCTTTCTCTTTCTCCCTCTTCCTCTTCCCCTGCCCCCACTGCTCAGGCTTTCCCTCTCTAAAATAAACAAATAAATAAAATCTTTAAATATATTTTAGGGGCACCTCGGTAGCTGGTAATGGTCCCAGGACCCTGGGATCGAACCCCACATCAGGCTCTCTGCTCAGTGGGGAGCCTGCTTCTCCCTCTTCCCCTCTTCCTGCCAATGCTCTCTCTCTCACTCGCTCTCTCCCTCTAATAAATAAATAAAAGCTTTAAAAGGAAAAAGGAAAATGTAATAAATGAATCGGCAGCTCACATTTGTGGAAAAATAAATTAATAAATGAATAGATATCTCATGTTTATCTATAGGAAGATACAATATGATAAGTTCAATTATACTGACATCAATATATAAAGACAATGCATTTCTAATCAAAATTCCCCACCTTATTTTTAACCCCTTTGATCTGAAAAAATAAATTAGTATTAAAATGTGTATTAAAAAGAAAAGGCCAAAAAAAAGGTCAACTTTGAAGAAGAAAAAAATGTAAATTCCACATATTAAGTTCCATTAAATATCAAAGCTTATTATAGAATAACATATTGTGGTATTGGTAAAAATCATCCAATGACAAAAATAAAACTCCAGGCAAGATTAGAATCAGATATTGGATGGGATGGAAAAATAAAAAGTAGACAAAGATGGTACTTCTGAAAATAGATCCAGTAACTGACACACATATGGGAAAACTTAAAAACAAATCCCTACCACTCACACACAAAAATTCCATGTCAATTAAATAACTAATTTTTAATATAAATATTTGAAACTTGAGAGAGAAGTTCCTTTATGAATTTATACATGAGACATTTCTTTAAAATGTTCCAAAAATCATGAAACATAAAAAGATTAGTTAAATCATATTAATGTTAAAAAACAAAGTCACAACAGAAATTGGAGTGGAAGGAATTTTAATGTCACATAATTGTATATTGGCTGCATCCCATAAGGCAAATAGTTATTAAAAATCTGAGAAAATAAGAGCAAAAGAGAAAAACAGTGAATACAATGAAAAGGAAATCCTAATGAGGAATATAAGATTAAAAAATGAAAAAAGTCAATATGACTAATAATGAAAGAAATGCCAACTGAAAGCAGTAAGATAAAGCAATTCATACCCTATAGATGAATAAAACAACTGATAGCACCAAGTGTTGTCAAGAATATTCAACGACATCAAAAAATAAAAAGTATATTCAGCAAAGTAAAATATATCATATACTCCATGTGTCATACAGACCCTAAAGTTGCTCCAGTGATCCCAGTCCCCTGGCATTTCTCTTCCATATATTCCCCTGAGTATGAGCAAGACTGGTAACTTCCTTCTAATCTATAGAATATGGAGAGTTCAAGAAGTATTGCAGCTATAATTAAGGTTTGTTATTGCTTGTTTCTGAGTTAATGAAAATATCTTGAATTGGCCTGCCTTAGTGAATTGACTGTCCCTAGGAGCTTGGCCTTCTCTGAGGTCAAAGATTCCAAGCACTGTGTAGTTTTATTGAAGTAAGCAGTCACTTTGGAGAAGCCTTCATGATAGGAACTATTGGAAGCTCCTAGGAAATATGGGTGATCTCTAGAACAACAGAAGAACTTCTGGATAACATCCAGGTGGGGGAGAAACAGGGCCCCCTATGATACAGGTGCAAGAAAATGACTTTTGCTAGCAAGGAGCTTGAAATTAGATTTTTCTTCAGTTGACTCACCAGAATGGAAATTCAGTTCAGCCAACACCTTGATGGAAGCCTTGGAAGACCCTAACAGAAGATCCAATTAAGCCATGCCCAAATTTCTGAATGCAGAACTTGTGAGATAATAAACATATTTTGTTTCAAGTTACTAAGTTTGTAGTGATTTGTTACACAGCAATAGAAAACTGATATAACCACTTTCATAAACATTTGACAATGTTTTGTGAAATTGAATTTGGTCACAATCTACAACTCACCGCATATTTATGTTTCTCATTTATTCCCTGTCTGCCAACTAGAGCATAATAATGATGAAGACTGAGCATTTTTACTTTTTTGTTCATCTTTTGTAACTATGCCGAGAGGGCCCTTCTCTGAGTCCGATGCGTTAGGGTCTGGGTATGTGCCAGCTCTCTTTGCACTACTATAGACAGACACAGAACTACAGGAGTTCAAGAATCCTAAATTCAAATCCTATCTACCTGGACTTTAAGAAGATCTATCTGACAAGTCAGGAGAGACAGCATATTAGGAATTTGTTACACTGATGTAGCACACTCTAAAGATGCAGACACGTGGCACATACGCCCTCCATTTGTACCCGTCTCCTGGGCTACACATACCTCAGCAATGGACTTGTTCACATGTTCTGCACGTGGCAGACACTGCCAGTGATCTGCCCAATGCCCATTTCCCCTCATCATTCTTAGAAAGATCATGCTGACAGAGGCTTTTATCCTGTACATGGATACACCTAAAATAGATGGGAGGGCATGAACATCAGTGAATGATGACTCCATTCATGGAGACAGGAAAACTTGGAGGAGGATCCAGTTTAGAGTGATGTTAAAAGATAAATTTTTGAAATATTAGGTTTGAAGGGTATCAGTTTTCTACTGCTGCCATAACAAATTACCACAAACCTGAGTTAAAGCAATACAATTTTATCATCTTACAGTTGTTGTAGGTCAGAAGTCTGGTATGGGCTTCCCTAGTATAAAATCAAAATGTCAGCAGGACTGTGTTCCTTTTCCTGCAAGATATAGAGAGAATCTGTTTATTTGCTCATTCTTCTATTGGCAGAATTTAGTTTCTTGCAGTGGAAGGACAGAGGTCCCCATTTCCCTGATGGCCATCAGCTAACGGCCATTCTCAGATCCCAGAAAACTCTCTCCAGTCTTTGGATGCAGCCCCCACATCTCAGACCTAGAAACTGGGAGACACATTGTTCTCATACCACATCTCTCTGAAGTTCTTCCAGTCACATCTCTCTCCAACCACCACCAGGAAGGTTTGTCTGCTTTTAAGTATTCATTATTAGATTGGGCTTACATAGATAATCCAGAACAATCTCCATATCATAACCTTAATCACATTTGTCATGCCCTCTTTTCTACACAAGGTAAAATATTTACAAATTCCAGGGATTAAAAAAACATGATCTTTGGTGGGATGTTTGTTCTACCAACCCCACAAAGTGACAATGAGATAGTCAAATTGATATGCAGGACACGTGTAGATCTTGTATAATATGTAACAGCAACTTTAGCTGGCCCTCTGATACTTTTCAAGACTAGGAGCATACTTACTGAAAAATACCCTGCTGGGCCTATACATGGTTTCTTGATTTACAGTCCAGAGTTTTTCTCCTGCCTGGAACAGGGAGAAACAATATGTATATATAGTAAAATTGTTTTAAGACTGAGTTGAGTAATTTCTAGATATTTTCTCCCATTTTTTTTAATCATACTTTAAAACTTCAAATACATTTCTCTTAGACCTGGGAACTAAACAAAAGTAGAAGCCACACAGATCTCTATCTGAAAAATCTAAGTCTCCTGGGCCAAGGGTAAGCAATCTGATTACAGAGGTGTCTGTCTTCTGGATTGATAACTCTCTAATGGATGGGTGGATATTGACCTTTCTAAAGAAAGAATTGACTTATTCTGGCCTACACCACCATTTGCTTTGTTGCCTTTTGTGGGAAACATCATAAGTGATCTAGATAATCTGTAATTTATCCTCCTTCTGCATCTCTACACAGGTCCTATATGTCAGAAACAAGTTTGACCTTGACTAGATACCATCCCTCCAAGCAATCTGTTCCATTGGAAGCAGGGACATAATTCCATTTACATATTTACACAAAATTTGCATTCAAAAAAATGGGAAGAAAGAGCTTCTCAATTATCAGATCCATAGAAGCAAAGGGAGCCCTCTCAAATCAAAAATTACTGTTCATGGATGAACTGCTTTATTTGACAAAAGGAAGAAATTCTGGCAAAGCAGCAAACATTTCTGTTTAGATGGAATGACTGAGACAATATATGTATCTATCATCCATTGTCTTCCTAGATCTTTTCACCATCCAAACCATAATTAACCTCCATGATTTTTTCTTTTATCACAATCATAAGCTATACTAGTAAGATTAATCCTTAATTTCCAATTGCTAAACAAATACTTATTTTCTATTTTCTCATTTTTTTTAAGGCAGTGCTTTCAAACTTGGGTGTTCTCAGAAGTATTTGAAGGATTTATTAAAAACACAAATTTCTGGGAACCACCTCCAGAGCTTCTGAGTCAGTATGTCTATGTGGGCCTGAGAATTTGCATTTCTTTTCCTTTTTTTCAAAAAGATTTTATTTGTTTATTTATTTAATGCACACATTAGCAGGGAGAAGGGCAGAGGGAAAGAGAGAGAAAGCATTCTAAGCAGACTCTGCACTGAGTATGGAGGCTGACATGGGGCTTGATCTCACAACCCTGATCATGACCTGAGCCAAAATCGAGAGTTGGATGCTTACTGACTGAGCCACCCAGGTGCCCCCAGAATTTGCATTTCTGATAAGTTTTCTGTTAATAGTAATGGTTCCATTAGATAAAAGCAAAGAAAATTTTGAGAACATCCTATTCATATTATGATATGAAGAGGATAGTTATAATCCCTAATTTGGTCTCCAGGATTTTGAACATAAAAATACATCAAATTTAGGCCATGAGAGCAAAGTGATATTCAAATTAGCTGAAGACAAATTTGCAATTTCTTGAATATAATGGTCCTTTATAGTGCTCACATTTAAATGTGTCTTTCTAATCTAGGCCACATAGGATCACCTGATCTCTCCAGTTTCAGACATAAGGAGCAAACCTAGCTCAATGACATCAACTAAACTGGCCATAAGCAGGATGAAGCTGGAACTCTGTACAAAACCCAGAGACGTAAAAGTGAAATGACGAGTTCAAGAACTAAGGAGATTCCAGGAACCCACTTAAAGAAGGTTGTGTGTAGACTGAAAAGAGGCAGATGGAAAGAAGAAAGCCATGTTTTGCACCGCATCCTGGATTCTGAGTGCTCAGGATCAACTATGAATGATAATGGGTTCTTTCTGCTAATGGTCTATCTGCACTTGTGTGTCCTGCCAAATGCCACGGGCATAACGGAAAGGTTATGTTTTTGTGCACTATCACCTGGAGTTGTTGAACTGTGGTGTAATAATCAGCAGCCTCACTTAAAGCTTGCCATCAAATTGAGCCAAGCACACTACACCATTAAATCCAAATTGCTAATGGAGAAATGCCAGGGAATGAGAGTAGATCCAGAAAATACAGTTATGGCTCCCAGAGTATGCACTCAGTGAACAAAGGATGCCATGTAGACCATTAGCTGGTGTAAGATTCCAGACTAAGTGTGTCAATGGGAAAACAAGAATCACACTTAACAGTTGTCCATTCTTCTGGAAGTTTCCCACTGGAAATTTTTGCCAGAAGATATTAGAGAAATAGAACTACCAAGAATCAGTTTGGATATGGTGAGATTAACTGCAGCTCTTCTTATCCTCTTAAGTACATGTTCAATTTAAGTAAAAATAGTAGTTTCAAGGAACATTTCCTTATCAGGCATTTTACCAATTGCTACTGCCTTGATCCCTTTATAGAGATGCCAATAAACAGAAATGAGAAAGGGCAGCTCACTATTCCATAACCCTGTATCTTCTAATCTTACTGTGTAAGAGTTAAATCAGCAGACCTAGGTTGTTAAAATTCTTTGCATTCCAAAGTCTTCAGAACTAACCTTCACCAGCTCCTGGAGATAATCTCTGAACCCTTGGAACATCCTGCCTAATAAAAGTATCTTTGTATATTTGAAATCTTGGAGCATGCCAGATAGTTTATAATAACAATGTAGTTTATGGTGAGAGTCTTTTCTTTCTTTCTTTCTTTCTTTCTTTTTTTTTTTTTTTTTTTGTATTCCTGGAGCTTTGGATCACAGGTACAGCTTGACTTTTAGGAGCTACATGCCAAAGTAACTGACCTCCAATAAACACCCTGGAGGCCAAGGCTCAGGTGAGCCTCTCTGACTGACAACACATCACATGTGTTGTGACACACTGTTGCTGGTAACTTTGTCCCTGTGACTTTATTGAGGGAGGACAAATGGAAGATCATCCTTGACTCTCCTAGACTCCATTGTAAGCATCTTTTTCCTTCCCTAATGGTATTCTGGATCCTTTCATTGTAATAAACCATAATCAGAAGTGTAACAGTTCTTCTGAATTCTGTGAATCCTTCCAGAAAATCATCAAACCTGACTGTGATCTTTGGGATCCCTGACACAGTACTTTCAAAATAAAGTCTAACTGCTCCTCTGGAATGAAAGAAAATTAGATAATGAGTACTTTTGGCAAAACTAATGGGACAACTCAGCGTACCCTGGATATAAAGATACAATATAAGTTACACACACGTATGCACACACACCAGGACACTGTGCTGGAGGTCTTGGGACAAGCCAGATATAAAATTCATAAAGTTCAATGAAAACTATATACTAAATGTACCAAACTAAAGGTTATTTATTTATGTATCCATTTGTTTATTTTTGGTTATGGGTGACATCTATTGACTTTGTTTATCTAAGTTTGGTTATACCTGAGAAATTACAAATGAGGGAGCTCACACTTGACATTCTGCTGTATGAAGTGAAGACCAAACATGCCGGGGTAGGGCCTGTTGTTTAAAGAGTAAAAACAGATATATGTACTGACCTAAGTATTAGATTACCCAGGAGAGATAGTAAAAGGTCTTTCTGGTTTTCAGGAATAAAGTAAAAGAGGAAAATAACCTGAACTGAAGGAGGTAGTAGGTGTGAGTGAAAAGGACATCAATACCTAATTTAAACTGGTGATACTGCTCTCAGAACCGAGGCTGGCCTGAATGTCACTTGTGGGAGCATGAGAAAAATCACCACGTTCTTTAGAGAGTTGACTGCCATTTGCCAAAAACTGTCATAATAAATATACACGTCTAGGAGACGGTGAAGTGAACAGTGCCCCCTGAAGAGCTGTGTGTGCCAGCTGCGGCTCAGGCTGTTCTCAGACGAGTCCTCGGTTGTTGGCAGTGATGACAGAGCTTTAATTGAAATATATTTGACATACAATATTGTGTAAATGATTGGTTTTTTAAGTTCAGATCCATCAAATACATGGTTAGTGGAAGTCTGATTCAAACTCAGGAAACATATTGCATTTGAGTCTTAGTTTTACTGCCATCCTTTTACTTTTTTTTTTTTTTTCAGAGATATTGGGTGTGGATGATTAAGAAGGCTATGTTAGAAACCATCTAGACATGACTAAAATTCAAGCTCATAATCTAACTCTAGTTAATTGTAAAGTCTGACTTTGTAATATTGATTAGGGTCAGTAATTGATCTCTGCTTAACATTTCTTGATATTGCATAATGGCATGCATGAACTAACAGAAACATAAAGTACTTAAATATATTTCTGAAATTCATACTAAGCTAATTTTCATGATAACTAATATGAACATACTCTAGAGGGTAATAAATAATCAATAACTTCATAAGTAAACCTTCTGTCTTACAAACACCTGGTTCAAAGGTTTATTTCCTTAATGGTAAATGAAATAATTGTGATAAAATATTACAATTATTTTATTTTTCATTTTAAATTTTAATTAATTTTTAGAGTTGCCTGGGTGGCTCAATCAATTAAGCATCTGACTCTTGGTTTGAGCTCAGGTCATGATCTCAGGGTCATGGGATTCAGCCTTGCTTCTGGCTCCTCACACAGCACAGACTCTTGCTTGAGATTCTCTCCCTCTCCCTCTTCCTCCTCCCTTGGCCCTTCCCCCACTCATGCTTTCAGTCTCTCTCTCAAATAAAGAAATAAATAAAATCTTTTACAAATTAGTTAATTGTTTTAATTAATTTTTGGATCCGAGGAGTAAATTACCATTTAGTTTTAGTTACATATTTTTCATGAATCCATTCGTTTTCTCTTTTTCATATTCCCTTCTTATATTCCCCTCTATCCAAAGTGCTTAGTATGTAATCTTGAGTTTTTATAAATTCTTTTAATTATATATCTTGGCATGTATTTTGAACATACATTTAGATAAATGGCATGTTGATATAGAGAGTTTTCTATGTGACACTTTTTACTCAACATTGTTTAAAGATCTAAGCACATTGCTGGGACACCTGGGTGGCTCAGTGGGTTAAAGCCTCTGCCTTCGGCTCAGGTCATGATCTCGGGGGCCTGGGATCGAGCCCCGCATCGGGCTCTCTGCTCAGCAGGGAGCCTGCTTCCTCCTCTCTCTCTCTGCCTGCGTCTCTGCCTACTTGTAATCTCTGTCAGTCAAATAAATAAATAAAATCTTAAAAAAAAAAAAAGATCTAAGCACATTGCTTATCACAGTAGATTTTTTGGCTTTTGAACAGTTCAAAGTACTTCTTAGTTTGTATCCTCCTATATGCATCCATTTCTCAATGATGGGCTCCTAGATTGCCCCCTATTTCTTACCGCCAGACAATATTGCATTAAAAATTTCATTTCTACCTGTCTGGGAAATTCATGGGAATTCTGTTTGGATTTTTGAACTATGAAGTATAAAATAGCTGATACTACTAAATTGTTTTCCAGTATGGGAAACCTCAATTAAATGTCAAAAAGTGTCAAGGTGAATTTTAAAAAGCAAGACCCAACTATGTGATAGCTAAGCTAAATATATACTGAATATAGACACAAATTAGTAAGTGAATAAAAATTATATCATGCTAACACCAAACAAAAGAAAGCTAGGTTGGCTATATGAGTGTCAAACAAAATATGTCTATGCAAAAAAGTATTACCCTATTACCATAGTGATAAAGTGGTCAACCTATCAAGAGGACATAATGCACCTAAACATTGCACATCTATTAACCAAATCCAAAATACATGAAGTCACAACTGACAGAACTACAATGAGAACTAACCAATGCCACAATTACAAGTTGAGATTTGAATATGATTCTAGTAATAATTGACGGAACAAGAGCATGTAAAGTCAGTAAGAATATAGTGACTATGGGGTGCCTGGGTGTCTCAGCGGTTAAGGGGCTGCCTTAAGCTGGGGTCATGATCCTGGAGTGTGGATCGAGTCCCACATTGGGCTCCATGCTCAGCAGAGAGCCTACTTCTCCCTCTTATCTGCCTACCACTCTGCCTACTTGTGCTCTCTCTCTCTGACAAATAAATAAATAAAATCTTTAAAAAAAATAGAATATATTGACTAACTTTACTACCGTGATATCTAAAGAACCCTGTACCTAACAAAAGTGAAATTCACATATTTTTCTAGGATAGGTGGGGTATTTATTGAGATAGATCTTAACCTGGGCCATAAACGAACATCAATTATTTTAATGGTATTGTCTCTAATCATAATGTGATTAAGTTAGAAATTAGTAACAGATCTCTATAAAATCACAAAATATTAGGCAGCTAAATAACATACTTCCAACTAACACATAATCCAAAGAATACATAAAAACAAAAGTTATAAAGTATTTTAACTGAGTGAAAATGAAAACAAAATATTTTAAAATATGTGAGATGCTAATGAAGAAATAAGGATACTTAGAGGATAATTAATTTGTAGGGCTACATGCCTATCCTATAAAAACAGAAATGCTTTAAGTCTTTTATCTCAGCAACCACCATAATAAATTAAGAAAAAATGAAATAAAGGGGCGCCTGGGTGGCTCAGTGGTTTAAAGCCTCTGCCTTCAGCTCAGGTCATGATCTCAGGGTCCTGGAATCGAGCCCCGCGTCGGGTTCTCTGCTCAGCAGGGAGCCTGCTTCCTCCTCTCTCTGCCTGCTTCTCTGCCTACTTGTGATCTTTGTCTGTCAAATAATAAACAAAATATTAAAAAAAAGAAATATGAAATTCAGAGAAGAGGAAGGGAAAGAATAGAGATCGGAGTAGGTAGAAATCCGTAAACTAGAAAAATAGGAAAATAGAAAAATCAATGAAAACCAAGATCTGGTCCTTTGAGAAGACCAATGAAATTGATAAACTTCTACTCAGATAGTTGGGGTAAGGGGAAGAGAAAAAAAACAAAAGATTCAGTTATCAGGAATGAGAATTGATATTAAAGAAATTACATTTCTTGTTAAAACATTTACTGGAAGGAATGCTCCTAATCCAGATGGCTTTACTAGTAGAGTGAACATATTATTCAAGGAAGAAATAATGTCAATTCTAAAAAAAGTGTTTTCAAAAAATTGAAACATAATAAAGACTTCTTAACTTGTTTTATTGGGTTAGCAAGATCCTAATATCAAAATAAGACAAAGACACTACAAAACAAACAAACAAACAAACAAACAAAACAGAACAAAAAACAGCACAAATTCCCTGAACCCAAGAGCCAAAATTTTAAACAAAATTTTAGCAAATTGACTCTATCTATATAACAATCCATCTATGGATGTAAATACTCCATGTCCTAATGTGGTTTATCCTAGGATTCAAGTTTAGTTCAACATTTGAAAAATCAATTAATGCAATACACCAAATTAGCAAGCTAAAAGACAGATAAATAAAAGGCATCCAGGATGTAAAGGAAAAAACATAACTGTCTTTAAATGGAGACAGCATGGTCATTTATATAGAAAATCCAATGAGATCTACATAAGGGACTACTAAAACTAATAAGTGAGTTCAGCAAGGTTGCAGAATAAAAGAGTAAGCTACAAAAAATAATTGTATTTTACATAATAGCAATGAACAATTGAAAATTAAGACAGAAATAACATTTACCATAACATCAAAGTATAAAATAATATAAAATATATTAAAGTATAAAATAATTGGTACTTAAGGTTAAATTTAACAAAAAGTGTGAAAAGCACAAAACGCTGGTCAGAAAAATTCAAGGAACTCTAAATAAATGGAAAACATCCAGCGTCCATGACTCGGAAAAATTACTACTGCTAAAATGGCAATACTACCCAAATGTATTACAGATGGAACACAGTCCTTATCAATATTCCAACTATAATTTTTCAGAAATTCATATGCTGATTTTAAAATTCATATCAAAATGCAAAGGACTTAAAGAGCCAAAATAATCTTTAAAAAGAACCAAGTTAAAGGGCTAACAATACCTGATTTCAAATTTCAGTTTAAAGGTAGGCAAATAGACAACGGAACAGAATAAAGCAGCGTGAAAACACACTGACTTACATGAACAACTGATTTTTGATTAACAAGCAAAAGCAGTTCAAAGGAGAAAGTACAGATCTTGCAGAAATTGTATTGGAAAGACAGGATATTCATATATTTTTAAATGAACATTGTTCCTTACTTCACACCATATTAAAACAGTAATTCAAAATGAATCATACACGCAAAAGCAAAACCTGAAACTATAGAACTTCTGGAACAAAAGATGAGAGAAAATCTTTGTAACCTCAGATTAGGCAACAATTTCTTAAATACAATACCAAAACCACAATCTAGCCAAAAAAATGATAGATTTGCTTTATCAAAATGTAAAACTTCTGTTCTTTGAAATATACCACTAAGGAAAAATACAAGATGTGGGTTGTATTAAAAAGTGTTTATAAATAATATATCTGATAAATTACTTGTATCCAGAACAAAACACATTTTCAAGATTCATATGAAAACCAGCAATCCAATTTTTAAAATGAGCAAACTATTTGATCAGATGCTTCACCAAATAAGGACCTGAAATAGGTGTATGAAAAGATACCCAACATCATTAATCATTAGAGAAATGCAAATTAGAATCACAATATGATACTACTGTGCACTCAGAATGGCTAAAAGCAAAAAGACTGACTACCAAGTATTGACAAACATATGAAACAAATGGAACTCTCACACTCTATTTGTGGGAATGTAAAAATGGTACAACCATTTTGGACCGTGGTTGGGAAGTTTTTCAGAAAGGGAAACATATATGGACTCCATGAGCCAGAAAATGCACTCTTAGCATTTATCCAAGAGAAATGAAAGGAAGTGTTTCTACATTGACTTGTACATGAAGAAGAACTTTGCTTGCTCACAAGAACTTCACTTGTTATTACCCAAAACTAGAAATAACTCAAGTAAATGAATTCAAACAGTGTGGTATACACAGGGGAGGGAGAGCCAGCTCTCTTCACCAGTCTCAGAACCAGTGAGGACTCCTGAAACCCTTATTCATTCCTACCTTGCTATTTCTTCTTTTTCTAAATAGAACTGGATTCCCTCTTACCTGCTATATATGTGCTACATGAGAAATCTCTACTATGATGATTATACTGATTATAAATACATGTGTAGCCTACTAATCCCCTAAATAGAAATGGGAAAACAATTTTGTATTCCCAACATGTAGTATAAGGCCTGAAGATTATGGGTGCTTGTACTAGTAAAGAAAGAATTTGAAAAGGCCATTGTTCCATCCTAAGCATGAAAACAAATTGGTTAAATTAGAAAATCAGATATTATCATAAAGCTGAGGACATTATGAGTTCTAAATGATTTAATTTCAATAAAGCAAATGCCAAGTCCTTCCTAAGAAGGAAATGGCCTGTAGCTGCTTCCATCCCTACCGAGTATCTTAGTTCTGCATTTACTCAGATGTAATTCAGATATCTAGATGGAAATAGTGCTTTTCCATTATACCTATTTCCAAAAATTTTACTGAATACTCTTTTGTACCTATTTGCATTACTTCTGCATTATCAGTCAAAGAGATAGAAAAAGATAAGCATAAAATCAATAGTTAAATAAAAGCCTCCAAATATAAACACTCTGAATCCTAACTCTGTGTAATAAAAATGCTAGATCTAGAGTTGACCTTGCAGATTAAATAGAACTTAAACATTGTTTTCCATGAAAGCATCAAATAGTTACCTTTACTATAATAGACAGTTTGCAATCTTCTTTGAAATGCAAATCTAAAGCTTAGGTATTTCACAGAAGCTATGGTTTGGGATGTATATAACAAGCAGATACATGTTTCAGAAATCCTGCAGTAAAATGGTAATCAGTATATGAGCAACCCTAATCTCTTGCATATTTCAAAAGCTGAGCAAACACTTTTTGGTAAAGGAAATCAATGGAAAAGGATGCTAAAAAATTTAAGAAAAAGAAACCAAAGTCTGACTGAGGAACATACGTGAGTCACACTACAACTGTGTTATTAGGCAACTTTAAATACTTAAAAGTTTAGTAGGAAATTGGATAGAAGGATTATGGTATGTTTACAGGTACTATAATACATGCTATTACACCATGAAATCAGAGCTTCACCAAATTACTCCTTATTGCACAGTAGCCAACAAATTCTTGAATTTATTTGTACAATTATTAGATGTATATAAGGTTTCTTTTAGAGGCCACCTGATAATGAAAGAGATATGGAACCTGGCAAGGAGTCTTTCAATAAGCACCTTGCAGGGGTGCCTGGGTGGCTCAGTGGGTTAAAGCCTCTGCCTTCGGCTCAGGTCATGATCTCAGGGTCCTGGGATCAAGCCCCGCATCGGGCTTTCTGCTCAGCAGGGAGTCTGCTTCCTCCTCTCTCTCTCTGCCTGACTCTCTGCCTACTTGTGATCTCTGTCAAATAAACAAATAAAAATCTTAAAAAAAAAATAAGCACCTTGCAAACATATATTTATACAGTCATTTTCTAGGGTCACAGTCTTGTTAGACTATAATCATAGAGGGCAAATGATAAAAAACCGGTTATAAACTCAAATACCCTATTTTATCTCATTTTACCTGATTATGCCTGGAAGTAGAGGGCTTGATCAGCCAGATAAACACAGTTTGACTGGGAAACAATGAAATATGAGGAAGTCTGCATGCAAGAATTGGGACCAATGTTTGTTTTAAAGAGCAAATTCATTTTTAAAAAATATTTAAAGAAGTGAGAATACTAGGAGTACTTATTTAATAGGGTTATATGAAGTTCAAGTTTGGTGTTATTTATAAAATACTTACTTAGCTTAATGGTAGCACATATTAGGCACTCTGTTTTTCTAATATAAATAAAATTAATAAGCCAGTGAATTGAATCCTCAGTTGAAATTCCACTCTTAAAATGCACATTAAAATAACACTAGAAATGATAACCGGAATAAGGACCTGTTTGTTTGATATTCTATAGTTTCTGATAATCTTGGTGAATGATGAAACACAAAAATTGATTTTTAACATGTACTGAATCTATTTTTCTCTAATATTAATTGCTTTGGTGAGGCTTTGATGGAAGGTCCTTGGACAAATCACATTCTTTCTGGCTTTTTCATTCATTGAAGATCTTAAAATAAGGAAAATCTTTTTTTTTTTTTTTTTAAGGAAAATCTTTTTTTGAAAAGATTTATTTATTTATTTTAAAGAAAGAGCATGTGAGTGGGTGGGGGCGGTGATGGAGAGGGACAGAGGAAGAGAATCTTTTTTTTTTTAAGATTTTATTTCTTTATGACAGACAGAGATCACAAGTAGGCAGAGAGGCAGGCAGAGAGAGAGAGGGGGAAGCAGGCTCCCCGCTGAGCAGAGAGCCTGATATGGGGCTTGATCCCAGGACCCTGGGATCATGACTTGAGCTGAAGACAAAAGCTTTAACCCACTGAGCCACCCAGGTGCCCCAAGGAAGAGAATCTTTAAGCTCCTCAGTGAGTGCAAAGCCTGAGGCGGGGCTCAATCTCATGACCTTGAGATCAGGACCTGAGCTAAAATCAAGAATTGGATGCTTAACTGACTGAGACCCCAAGGCACCCCAAAATAGGAAAAATCTTGAGACCTTACCTCTCTTAAATTCTATAGTTCTGACTTTAATGTGTAATAGACTATTTCATGAGCAATTAATTTTAAGTGACTAGAATGTCCTTCATAGTACATATCTTATAATTTCTAATATCAATGTTTTAATACTATTTAAATAATGAAGGATTTTCCAATACCACTAGTAGTCATTTATGTAAAGTAAAATAATTTGGGGAAGGCTTGGTGATTATGGTAAGTAATAGTAACTGCTAACATTTACTGAACACTGCTGATTTGCCACACACACTTCTAAGGACTTTAATCACTTTATTTAACATTCCTCTAAATCTTGTCAGTAAGCATCTGTAGTTTTTCTTCATTTGACAAGATTTTTATAGAGGTTAGGCAATATAGTTCCACAGGCTGGAAATGGACCATTAAAGTTTAAACAACAATGATAAATATGAGAAGAATTGAGGTTTAGGTAAAAAGAATGTTACCTTGAAGTTGAAAGCAAATTTGAGGCCAGTGAAAGTGCCTCTAGTGTGTGGTGTTGGCCTCTCCAGCCTGTTTGCTGTCCAGCCTGAAATGCAGCTGGGGTCAGAGGGTAGGGATATCTAGTGGAGTCCTTGTCTCCCTTCAGTGGTATTAACAGAGTATGAGCAGGTTAAGCAGATGGTAAATGGTTAACGTGATTACACTGACCAGATGGAACTGGATGATAAACTTGAAACAGTTTGAGAAAGAAGGCAATATGGATTTGAGTACATAGACCAACAAATCACCAGAGAACATAAAAGCAGCTGTAACCCAAGCAGGGAAAGATCTATGAAGAACAGCACTGATTTTACTTACTAAAGCATTAGATGACCAAAGACTCTACCAGAAAAAATTGGATTGAATTAAAGATTTATAAGAATAATAAATAAAAGAATATAAAATCATATGTATATCATTTATGTATGTGTGTATATATATATGTATGTATATCAATATGTATCATGATAGTTGGTCTTTATTTGAAGGAATGACTTATTCCCTGTTAAAAGGAAGCATTATTCCTTTTTAAAAAATCTAAAACCATAGTCATATATATTTGTAGTCATATGTATCATTTGAATTTTTACACAACTGAGAAATTTAACATTGGACATACACTATTTTAACTATTATAGACAAAACAATTTAAAAACCATGCAAGATGTCAGAATGATTGTTGATAATTTTAAAAGGCTATAAGATAAAAGTCTTAATCAAAGTAGTGAGAAATTTAAAATTTTATTAAAATAACAATGGACTATAAAGAATTTCTAATTTTTTCAACTATTACAAGAAGCGATAAAAAAAATGATGACCACTTGTTTCTTTTCTTCATAAAAATGATCCTGGAATCGAGCCCCATGTCAGCCCCATAAACTTTTTTAATTTAGCATTTTCATTTGGAATTTCTAGCCAAAACAAAAACATGTAAAACATAAAAAGAGGTAAAAATAATTGGAAAGGGTTAAACAAATTTTTCATGCCTTGAGAATGATATGTGGTTACACTAGACAAGATAATATAACAAGAAAACCCAAGATGACAAATTTAATATATTTTTAGAAAAATTTTCTTTTAATTAAAGGTAGAGGATTCTGATACTATTGTTTTTTTGAAGGTGTGGTATCTTCTAACATTACAAATTCAGAATCTTAATTTTAATTCCATATAGATATTATACATCTACCTCTCATTATTTCAAATGAGGTTAGTTCTGACCTTTCAAAATAGATTACTACTTTTGTTCAGAGGGTCCGTGTAACTCAGGGTGTTTACCATTTCTGCCAGCTCAAAACTAAATGCCCACACCAACCTCAATCACTGGAACTTTCAAGAAAGCCTTGTGTAATCCTAAACCACCCATGCAGAGTAGGATGGGGAGGAAAAGGGCAGAAGGGAACATCATGCTTTGTTGATAAACACCGACCTAGGAGCATAACTCTTTATAATATTAATCTTTTATTCAATACGCAATATGTAACTTATATTCTCAAGACATTGTAGGTGGTTCCAATAAATGCTTTCAAGTACATGAATTCTAAAGGTATTTTCTACGAAAGAGAGCATTATGTAAATGTGCCTTAATATAAGTAGAGCTGATCCTGGAGAATAACTAAGAAAAAGGTTTCTGAGGACGCCTGGGTGGCTGAGTCGGTTAAGCATGACTTCGGCTCAGGTCATGATCTCAGGATCCTGGAATCGAGCCCCATGTCAGGCTCTGCATTCATCAGGGAATCTGTTTGTCACTCCCCCTCTACCCCCCCACCCCCGCTCATTCTCTCTCTCTCTCTCTCATGCATGCACACACTCAAAAAATAAATATAATCTTTAAAAAAAAGGAAAAAGGTTTCTGTCCCTATCTAAATTTATATGTCTATTTTCATATTAAAGTTGTGTATTAATAGAAATACTTCCTAAAACATTTGTTACACATCATAATCAGAAAAAGGTAAATATCCATTCATCTGTTAATGGACATCTAGGCTCTTTCCATAGGTTGGCTATTGTAGACATTGCTGCTATAAACATTCGGGTGCACATGCCCCTTCGGATATGAGGAAGTGGAGATGGAACATGGGGGACTAGGGGGGTAGAAAAAGAAGAAAAGAAACAAGATGGGATTGGGAGGGAGACAAACCATAAGTGACTCTTAATCTCACAAAACAAACTGAGGGTTGCTGGGGGGAGGGGGTCAGGAAAGGGGATTGGGGTAATGGACATTGGGGACGGTATGTGCTATGGTTAGTGCTGTGAAGTGTGTAAACCTGGCGATTCACAGACATGTACCCCTGGGGATAAAAATATGTTTATAAAAAATAAAAATTAAAAAAAAAAACACCTGGCGATTCACAGACCTGTACCCCTGGGGCTAATAATACATTATATGCTTATTAAAAATTTTTTTTAAAGAATTTTAAAAAATTTAAAAATTTTAAAAAAAAGAAAAAGGTAAATATCCCAAGACATATAAATCATTCAATAAGTTAAAGTTCATAGCCATAATGGAACAAAATTCAATCAGAAATATATATTGGGTAGCTACTGTGGCATGCAATATGAAGAACTTTTGAAAATTATAACCACCAGGTTATATATTACATATACATTACATATATATTATGTATATATTACATATTATTGTATATTACATATATGTTATGTATAAAATATATGTATATAGGTGCATATATGTATATTATATACACATAATTATATATATTATTATATATAACACATATACATATATATTTTTTTCTCATTTAATTACTATAACATCCCTAAATTTAGACACTATCTTTTGCAAATGAGGAATTTGTAGCTCTAAGAAATGTGTAACAATTCAAAAATCACTGTTAATATTTAACAAATGACATTTTAAAGATTTATTTATTTATTAGAGAAAGAGTGCACAAGCATGGGGAATTCCAGATGAAAAGGGAGAGGGAGAGAATCTCAAGCAGTTGCCCTGCTGAGCAACAGAACCAACATGGGGCTGATCTCACAACCCTGAGATTATGTCCTGAGCAGAAATCAAGAGTCAGACATTTAACTAACTGAGCCCCCAAGGCACCCCTAGAAAAAACATTTTAATATAAATTGGTCTAGGGACGCCTGGGTGGCTCAGTTGGTTAAGCGGCTGCCTTCGGCTCAGGTCATGATCCCAGAGTCCTGGGATCGAGTCCCACATCGGGCTCCTTGCTCAGCAGGGAGCCTGCTTCTCCCTCTGCCTCTGCCTGCCACTCTGTCTGCCTGTGCTCGCTCGCTCTCTCTCCCTCTCTCTGACAAATAAATTAAAAAAAAATATATATATATATAAATATAAATTGGTCTAATGCCAATACAGGCCAATACAATTAATCACACAGCCATTTTAAATAAGGTCCCATTTCAGTTTGAATATTTGAAACATAATATTGGGGGAAAAGAGTAATATAGAATTATGTTAAATGGATATACAATGTTGTGATTGTGGGTATCCGTGCATATAATACATTTATATAAACAAGAAAATATTTGAATATGAAAAATTATTCACCATACTTTTTTTTGTAGTTGAAAATGACCCTACGTTTTTGTTATTTTTGTGTTTGTCGTATTTCCTGAATTCAATTATGTGCAATAACACTTACAAACTCTCTGATACTATTAAATTGATTTTGTTTGTTAATTTAATGGCTACTAAAGAGGAATACATAGATTTTTCAGAAAAAAATATAAAATATTTATTATGAATATGAGGAATATGATAATTAGAATATCAGATAATTAGACTATCTAAACTTTAAAAATATTTTTAGAATGTTCAAAAAAAATCCAACCATAGTTCAGTTGGATGGATGAAAATAAAAACTCTTTGTCTCTGGGTAAATGTTACCAGAAGGATACTGGTTATCCTATCTGGTATGGCAGAAAAATATTAATTAAACAACTGATACCAGAGCACTTCTAAGAAGTACATCGTATTTGTTTATGAACATTGAGAGAGAAAGGAAACGGTGAATCAACTTGCTGAGAGGGCTGAAGTTTAAGCCACTGAGAATGAAAGAAGGAAAGGGAGTCTAAAATCATTTTCATTTATGTCATTATTATAAATCATTATTCATTTACTCGTGTATCTATTCAAAAATTTATTTTCAAAACACTTGTTTGCCAAGCATTATGATGAGTGAGAATGAAATTTACAAGGTACTCTCATGGGTCATACTTGGTGTCAGTGGCGGGAAAAAAGGGTTGGCAATAATGAAGTAGGGCCATAGATTAAAATACATATTCAGGAAAGGAAAAGTGATATGAGATAACAAACAAAAGCAATCATGTGTTGAGTAGCTGGGAAGCAGAAGCTTCAGTAGAGTGAACGGAAGAGAACTCTCTGAGTTGGTAATATTTGCAGGAAAAGCAAAATGATGAGAAGTGAAACTCTCTGGGAAAAGACAATCCCAGGTCCTATGTTTATAAAGCCTTGGACTCTGTGTTTGGAAATACTTTGGAGAATTTCAGCAACTATGAGACTCTGTGGGGATATTTTATAAAGACACAGGTAGAGAGATAGTTAGCAGCATAACCCTCAGTGGTAACAACTTTGCATTTTATTCCAAATGCAAATGGAAAAAAATGAGAGTTTTCGTCAAAGAGCACTCTCTTAATCCATTGCTACTGATCTTAATCTCAAAAAAGAAAGAATTTCATTAACAGAATGTATGTTTTGTGTGACAGTTATTTAGGGGTGAGGTAGGTAGGTATTGCTGATCATCAAGAAGAAGCTGTGTAACCCATTTGCCTCTACTTGAAGACTAAAATAAAATAAGACTCTGCAGCCAATTAAGCCCACTGTGCTCTTTGTCTATGGGGGCTCAGTGTGCCATGGCTGCAAACAGTAGCCTCCTCGGTAGTGTGTGCAGCCCGCTGATTGTATGGGTTGCCCTAAAGGACCTTGGAGACAGCCCTTTTGGTGGATGCTGGGGTCTGACCTCACAGCTATCTCCAATTTAGGCTGCAGACAGGTATGCGGGGTGCCTTTGGAAAGCCCCAGGGCACAGTAGCCAGGGTCCAGATTGGCCAAGTCATCATGTCCATCCGTACCAAGCTGCAGAACAAGGAGCATGTGATTGAGGTCCTACGCAGGGCCAAGTTCAAGTTCCCTGGCCGCCAGAAGATCCACATCTCCAAGAAGTGGGGCTTTACTAAGTTCAATGTGGATGAATTTGAAGACATGGTGGCTGAAAAGCGGCTTATCCCAGATGGCTGTGGGGTCAAATACATCCCTAACCGTGGTCCCTTGGACAAATGGAGGGCTCTGCACTCATGAGAACCTTGGCACTACCCCTTCCCGTCATATTCATGACCACCAATAAATCCAACTTCCTGTCTGTCAAAAATAAATAAATAAATAAATAAATAAATAAATAAATAAAATAAGAATTGTAAGATACAAAAGAAGGAAATTAAAGTAATACATATTAGAAATTTTACATATTATGAATTTTTGTCTTCATATTTTCTAGATTTGAGGAGTACAGTTTGAGAGATGACATGCAATACAAATGAATATCTTGGGTTTTTTCCTGTTTAAAGTGGCTTGAGATCAGGTGAAGACACAAATACAAAGTACAAACAAAAAGCTGCTTTAAATTTCTTATAAATATGAATTTTAAGAGGAGGCAAAATATGTAATTAAGTAACACCCTGTACTTGAGAGGTTTAGGGCTTAATTAGACTGCAAGAAAGCTAGATGACATTTTTTTAATGATGTAAAAAACACTGATAATGTTTCAAAGATATGGGCATGGCCATTTGCACTATATCTTCTATTTAGGGGACAGTTTCAATTAGGATCCATTTGGCTGCAAGTAATAGAATATCATATCCCAGTGTCTTTAATATGAAGATAAGTATGTCACAAAGCAAACAATATGGAAATAAGTGGTATTGTGAGTGATTCCGTAAGTCAAAATTCACATAAAAAACAAAGTTATCATCTTCCCATCTGCATTTTTTTTAATTTTTTTTATTCACTTGACAGAGAGAGAGATCATAAGTAGGCAGAGAGGCAGGCAGAGAGAGAGGAGGAAGCAGGCTCCCCTCTGAACAGAGAGCCTGAGGTGGGACTCAATCCCAGGACCCGGGGATCATGACCTGAGCTGAAGGCAGAGGCTTAACCCACTAAGCCACCCAGGCGCCCCACCCCATGTGCATTTTCAACACATTACTTCTTTCTTCCTAGTTACAAAGTAGCTGCCATAGCTCCAGTGAACATATTTTCATAGACCCATTTAGAAAGAAGACAGCCAAAGGAACTTCTATCTCTATTTTTGTCAAGAAACACTCTCTCTCTCTCTCTCTCTCTCTATATATATATATATATATAGCTCATGTACTGCACCTTACCCCTCTGCTTGAGTAGAACTGAGTAGCTGAGTTCCAGTGCTCCACCAGAGGCAAAATGGAATCAGATTGCTCTGACTTGCTCAGATACTTCCCTGAGGCTGGTCAGTTTGGCACCTAAGCAAAATCAAGAATCAGTTGGTGAGGAAGAGGGAAGGACAAGGAAGCAACCAACAGTGTCTGCCACAGTAAGGAAATAGGTATATGCTAAGCAAGAAATTATCCTGCTTACATAAAGCAAAATCTGATTCCCCAAAGAAAGACTGGGAAACTATTTTCAATAAAGATGATTATCTAATTGAACATAATGAAAAGTAAGAAAAGCACAGTCATTGCTCTTTTCAGGGAAACAATAAGGACATTAAGACCATTCATAGGAAATAACTGCAGGGAAATGTCTCGGGCAAATCACTGTAATATTTTGATATGTTCATGAAAAAATGGGATTTTTGCCATATACTTCATGATTATTATTGACAAGACATCTTTTTATGAAGAATAAACAAAAATAACAGGAAAATAATAGCAAGACCTCAGAAAAACAACATAATTCAAAATACACAACAATATTAGAATGGCTAAAATCTATAATGCTGACAACACCAAATGCTGGTTGAAAGGTGGAGCAGCAGGAACTCTCATTCACTGCTGGTAGGAATGCAAAATACTACAGCCACTTTGAAAGACAGCTTCATAGTTTCTTATAAAACCAAACACTTACCATACAATTCAGCTATTGTGCTCCTTGGTATTATCTGAAAAAGTTGAAAATTTTTGTTTACATAAAAACCAGCACATGTATATACATGGCAGTGTATTTCTAATTGCCGAAATTTAGAAGCCCCTAAGACGTCCTTCAGTAGGTAAATGGAAAAATCAACTTTGATACATCTGTACAATGTAATACTATGTACTGGCAGATAAATGAGCTATTGAGCCATAAAAAGTCATGGAGGAAATTTAAATGCATTGGAGTAAGTGAAAGAAAGCAATCAGAAAAACCTACTTACTCTATCATTCCAACTACATGACATTCTAGAAAAAGGAAAACTATGGTGGTTATCATAGGGTTTTTTATGCAGGGAAAAAAGAATAAGTAGAGAATATGGTATTTTTAGGGTAGTGAAACTATCTTGTATGATATCATGGTGGATACATGTCAATATACTTGTCAAAAAACATAGAACATGCAACAATAAGAGTGAAGTCTAAGGTAAACTATGGACTTTGGATGATACTGATGTTAATCCTGGTGTGTCAACTGTGGCAAATGTACCATGCTGGTGAGTGCAACAGGGCAGAAGATATGTAGGAACTCCCTGTTTTCCATTTGATTTTGCTATTAACTTAAAACTGTTAAAAAAAAAAAAAAAAGACGAGTTTTACACATTAAGTTTAAAGGCATTACTCTTCAAAACTATTTAAAAATATATGCTGGCTTAGGCTTAGAATTTGGAGCATTTATACCTTTAGTAGTATGAGGTAGAAATTAAATGTATGTATTAGAAACATCACTATTTAACACAATCATTTGATTATAAAATTAAAGATGTATGTGATGTACCAACAGTAGAAATTTATGCAATTTACTAATAAAGTTAAATTAGTATTACTAACCAAAATCATGTGTTGCGAATCTGATAAAATCAGTGAAATAAAATAAAGATAATAGTATCAAAGAAAGTCATCTCAATAATAATCCAATACTTAAGTGGTGTGATTATGTAAGTGTGTGTATATGAGTTTACATATATATGCATATATATACATACAGGTTAAGGAACAAATCAGGTTCTTAGAAACCAGTCTGACTTTTGTTATTATTTTAAAAATGGGATCTATGGAAAATTATTATTCAGTTTATAAAATCAATAGAACATTAAGCCAAGTTTGGAAAATATATAAGAATGAAGGTCAGGTCCCAGAGGAATTATGATCTAAAAAAATCACTACTTCTTTAGAAGGTCACTTTCACACTCTAGTACTTGATACTGCCACTGACATGAATTCCAAATAATCCAATTTTTTGTTGTGTGCCACTTGCTCTTAATTTAAAATGCTGAATAAGAACCCAAATGAAAATAATTGAAGAACAACATTTTAACTCCCAGATTAGTATGAGGAGAATACTGGGAGTATCCCATCGTGATACATTAGAAAAAGGAAGTACAGACCAGTAGCCTAATTTAATAGCTTGGTTCTCGCCAGCTTAAAAAGTCTCCCAAAATATATTACAATGGGAGAGTTCAATAAAACTACTTTTTAAAAAAGAACAAGAAGTAGCTATGGTTCATAATTTATGATATTGAACAATCAACAATATAGAGAGACACGAACATTTCAAATTTGAAATATTTTTTAAAACTAGAAGTATAAATTTCTGCATGGCCTGTTCTACCAGATTTAATATATTTGAGGATTCCTAGGGCAACTTGGACTTGCCCCTGGAGTCTCAAAGCATTGGATTGAGGGGCAGAGGGAGCAGGGTTCCAGACTTCTGTTTTAATTAGAATAGTCCTATTACATTTTTTTTTGACATTGCAAGTCTCCATAAAATGGTTTTTACAAAAGGGGTTAGAGGGTCTAAAGTTTGAAAATCAGTGACATATAAAATGGCACCTTCTAACTAAGCTCTTAAGAAACAATTGTATTTTGTTCTTCCAGGAATTTTTTTTTTTTTTTTTTTTGCATAAGAGATACTTTTGAGCAAGTGCTTACTATGGAACGGATACTTTGCTAGCACTTTCTCTAAGCTATTTAATTGCAATAAGGGTTTAATTATACTTTTTAAAGATAGAAATACACACACACACACACATATATGGAGAGAGACTGAGTGAGAGTCACTTCAAAATTCAGTTTTGTGTTTAGAGCCTCTTGGGATGTTTTGTTTTTGCCAGTTAATTTTTCTCTAGACAAACATTCTGGTCTATACTAATCCTTAAAAGCCTTGCCACAGTTGGGTTGAAACAGCAGGAGGCTCAATAGATTAGTGGGACCAATATATATCCCCCTACTGTGTTTATACAGGTGAAATCTCTCATCAGGAGACTTGTTCAGCAAGTCTATAGTTTCTTAAAAAGTGCACTTGAATGTTTTGTAGTATCTGGGATAGTTATTATAATTCTAAAAGACCTACATTTACTCCAGTCAAGATAAAAAAATCAATGTTTATGATAATCCTCCCATTGGCAACAAATTGCTGTTATTTCCTCTTAATAGTAGTGAATCACTCATATTTAGTCTAGTTTTCTAACCAAAAGAAATTAAAAGGTATATGGAGTATAAAGAATAACTTCCTATTTC
The DNA here is from genome assembly GCA_004024625.1 of Mellivora capensis. Taxonomy (NCBI): domain Eukaryota; kingdom Metazoa; phylum Chordata; class Mammalia; order Carnivora; family Mustelidae; genus Mellivora; species Mellivora capensis. The sequence continues at coordinate 44,459 of PISX010010190.1, forward strand.
ATGTTTCTTTCAATGCAAGCTCTGTAACCAGCCAGTCTTGATGTTGATTTCCTAAAGTCAACATTTCTATGCACTTTAAAACCTGGCATCCATTCTTTTTGGTTTAATTGTTGCTTTCTTCTTGGTCCCCTTCCTGATTCTAGATAATAACAAATGCCTGACCCATTCTTTTATCTTTTGTGTTATAGCCCTGTTCAGAACATAGTTATAATGAAAATGTTTCTAACTCTCCCGATTGCTGCCCATGATCTGACTCCTAATTCTGATCTCTTATGCTTAAAGAAAATTAAAAATATTTATCCTATTTTTTCACATAATAAAACCTTTATCTCTTGCTTTTAGCTTGTTAGGGTTGGCAAATCTATAGAATCCACACACACCTTCTGATTACCACCTTTCTTCTTTCCTCTCTCTTGTGCTGGGACACAGGTATGATAGCTGGAGATGCAGAAGCCATTTTACAAGAACGAGGATGAACGCTAAGAAAGATGGAATAGAAGGCTAAAGAAGTTTGGGTCAGTGAGGACATAATGAAGCTGCCATATCTTGTCTGAACAGTCCTCCTTTATACTACTTATGTGACAGGAAGAAATTTCTATTTGATGAAGTCAAATTACCCTTTTATGTAGCCTTAATAGTAATTCTGATATGGCTACTACAGATATTTTTTGAATTATATACAGAAGTTAAAAATTGAGATGAAGAAACAGGTATGTGAAATTAGGTGTAAGTTTATATTTATTCCTTTCCCCACATTGCCACAAATTGCTACAAACTTCCCAAATTAAAAATGTATAGATATCCAGTGTTAGATATATTAGTAAAATAATAATTTTATTTTATAGAACATTTTAAGCATGTATCAAAATCGATTTATTATATCCATTATATGGACACATAAATGTATTTTTCTAAAACAAAATTAAGCAGCATCATTTATTTAGCAAATATAGGATATGAAAAACGTTTTTTTCATGTCCATTTGGTCTACATGCAACTTAAAGGAGGATTTATACATATAATCTCACCAGGATTATTGGTCATGATTCAACTTGCTTAGTCAACCCTTTTGGGTGGGGGGAGGGGAGATTTTTAACATTTTCTATGATAAATATTTACGTGGACTTTTTAAACAGCATTAGTTCTGTGAGTATCACCTGATGAAAATTTTGAAATTTGTCTGTGGATACTGTGAAAGCAATGGGTCCTTGCGCGGGGTTTGGATCAGTTTTGTACAAGGCCACCCTAATTCTTGAAATGCGGCCTCTGCGGGAGGAGGGAAACACAAAGCCGGCACATATGTTTCTGCTAAAGGGAGAAGTCAAACAGGATTTGCACTGTTGATTTATACAATTCTCAGTTCTTACGTTGTAGAAGGTAAGTGGACAAATACGATCATGTATTTTAAAACTGTTCAACTCGTATGCTGTTGTGGGTCCTCTAGTCAAAAAGCACACGCAGGGGGCGCCTGGGTGGCTCAGTGGGTTGAAGCCTCTGCCTTCGGCTCAGGTCATGATCCCGGGGTCCTAGGATCGAGCCCCGCATCGTGCTCTCTGCTCAGCAGGGAGCCTGCTTCCTCCTCTCTCTCTGCCTGATTCTCTGTGATCTCCATCTGTCAGATAAATAAATAAAATCTTAAAAAAAAAAAAAAAAAAGCACACGCAGGAGCCTGGAGGAGAAGGATTTGCTCAGGTTCTGTTACTTCGCAGCCCTGGAAGCTCTCCAGCTGAAATCCGACGCTGGCCCCGCACCCGAAGGGCTAGGGGAGACCTCACAGGGACCACCACCCCGCACTGCTAGGTGGCAGGTTGAACAAGCAAGAGAACTTACTTATGAGGCTTGTCGTAGGCAGCCGCCAGACGAGCAGATCTCCGTGGCTGCCACCTGCATCCTAAAGGTTCATACAGGGCCCTTAACAGGATTCTGCCACAGATACAGGTCCTGAAGGCCTCAACCACACATTGCTCTCTCAAAGGCTGCACCCTTGAAACTGCTCCCACCTCAAGAATGGTTGGCAGAACATTCCAAGGGGAGGGGCTGAGGAGCCTCCAATTGCCGGGATGGGCTCGCAGGTCAACCTGCGGTCATGTCCTCTCAATGACCTCCTTCAACAAGCACATTGAATTAAAAGTCATCGCAAGAAAACAGTTCATAACCTTGAATATGTATCGTATAAATCCTAAAAGAGACTTGGTCATACCTACATTTTCCTCCCAAGTGGACTTTTGTTTATTAGACAGTCTAGGAATATACATTTTATATAACTCCTCTTTTTTAACCATTAAAAATGAAAAGGCAGAATATCTGAAATTGTCGAAGTGCTTATGACTATAATATTTTTCTCATTATCAGATTACTTATCAAATATAATCATAATTTATAATTACATAATGAAATTTATTCAAAGTTAAACATACACACTTACACTAGAAACATCATCATTTTTCTTGTTGTGTGTAGATCCTAATTTGTCAATGTGAAGCTAAGATTTGGGGGAGCAGAAATGGCATTTTTTCTTGTCAGTTTGTGACATTGATATGATTAATATTGCTTTATGTGTTTACAATTTAATCAAACTATATATTAGAATTGTATTAATTTTGTACTGATTTGTTTTTTCAATTGTCTTTATTTAATACAGTAAAATACACATAAAATAAAATTTATCATTTTAACCATTTTTATAGATAATATTTTTATTACATTGTCAGCTAATTCAAATACATTGTTGAAAACAAAAAAAGTTAGAAAAAGACAAAACAAAAAAGGAATAATTAGTAAATAAGCATCATGAGAAAGGTCTTATTTGATAATGAATGGGATGTGTATTTATAACTCATAGACAAAAGGATACATAATTAAAACTAATACTGCAGGTGAAAGTGTATTGTAACTAACACTCCATTTTCTCAGGGCAGCGGAGACTAAAACAATACTCTGTCATACAATTTATAAAATGTATCTTAAGTTTATATTCCTTGATTCAATTTATTTCACATTTGCATATCTGAGGAAATGATCCTATCTGTTATGCACAGAAGTTCACTGAAGCTTTATTTAGTTACCAGGTCAAAAAGAAGAAGAAGAAGGAGAAGGGGAGGGGGGAGGGGGAAGAGGAGAAGTCTCCTCACAAAAAGAGAACTACAAAACATTCATTAGCAGGATATTCAGCAGCCATTTATAATGAAGTCTGTTCACATCATGTTAATTTGAAACTCAACAGAAATTAAGTATGGATAAAACTACCTAAGAAATTAGCACAACAATGATGGCAAAATAATACAGACAGAAGTTTCAGGGTAAGGACATCAAGGTCCTGTGCTTTTACTTTTTAAAATTTTCCTGCAAGTTGCTTATCATGTGAAATGTACAAGTTAGTGATACTAATGCATTCATAATGCTGTGCTGCCATCACCACTACCCAATTCTAGAACTCTTTTCATCTTGTAAAACTGAAACTCTGTACCCACTAAACAATAACTCTGCCTTCTCCCTTTCCCTCAGACTCTGGTAACCACCATTCTACTTTCTGTCTATATAATTATGACTATTCTATGTGCCTCATGTAAGTGGAATGATGCAGTAGCTATTTTTTGTGACTGGATTTATTCACTTAGCATAATGTCTGTAACCTTCATCTGTGTTGGAGGATTTGTCAGAATTTCCTACCTTTTCATAGAGGAATAATATTCCATTGTGTGTATACAGATTTTGGATATATACATTTTGCTTATCCATTCATCCATCAAGGGACACTTGAACTGCTTCTACATTGTAACTTTTGTGACTAATGCTGTTACATATATGAGCATACGAATATATCTTTGATACCCTGCTTTCAATTATTTTAGGTAAATACCTAGAAGTGTAATTACTAGGTCAAATGGTAAATCTATTTTTAATTTTAGAGGAAATTTCATACTGTTTTCCAGAGCAGCTGTACCTTGTTACATTCTCACGGTGTGCATGAATATTCCAATTTCTCCCCACCTTCATCAACACTTGTAATTTTGATGGTGACCATCCAAAGGGATGTGAGGTGCTTTGTTCTTTTTCTTAATTCAAACAATCACTATACGAGTCAACATTTTTATATAAAATAAAAATTTGTTTATATGGAGAATTGTAGGCACTTTAGTGCTGAAAAGCACTTTAATAAGTAACAAAAATCATCTTGTATTCATTCTTTTTCCTCTGTTGGCATAAACCACCACAAATTTTCCAAGGTATTCTCATAGACATTCAATGTTAGATATAATACTGAAATAATATTTTCAATTAATTACTTTTCAGTGCATTAACAAAGCTCAAGAGATTGATTATATTGAAATGACCCCAAGAAAAAAAGTACTTAGAAAAGTAGCATGTGAAGTATGAATCTAGCAAACTTTAAGAAGAAAATATGTAATTTAAATCTCCATGAACTGTGTGTTCTTTCGATTGAATAGGTGATGTGAAATGTTAAAGAAATGCCTATTAAGAAATGATCAAATCCTTGACATATGCTATCAATAAACCTAGAAACATAGTAACAGAGGATGTAGTATAAGATGAAAGCGATGTTATTTTCATTGATGTTCTCTCATAGAAAGTTTAGGCCACTAGTAACAGTATATAATAAAAGAATAAAGTGATGCTAAGTTTTCACTGATATATTTTCTGTCACAGGAAGTTTAGACCATTGTTTTTCCAACACCTCAAGTGGGAAAATAAATACCTCCTAGGCAAATAAAAAGTTTCTGTAGGCCAAGGTAATTTAGTATCTGCTCTGGCAGATGACATATGCAATTTTTCATCCTCTCTGAGACCACCTGAACAGCTGTCCATGTGTGCTTAAATGGTTATTAAAATACCACTTTGGAAGTGTTTACCTGAAGGCTATAGAAAAAGTGAGATGTCTTCTCAATTCTGGAGAAATTCAATTTAATAAAGTTGATTTTAAGCTCTATTACATCTCAACTCTATTTTCTCCATGGTCGTTTCAGATGGAAGGAATGAATGTCTGTTGGAAAACAGATCTGTGGTGTCAAAAGATAAGTATTTGGATTCCTGTCACATAACTGTGAAGATAATTCATGGATAATCTCTAAAGCCATCCTGAGAAAAAAACCACTAAAATAGAGCCTCTTTAGGAGGAGGAGAGAATGTAAAAATGCATCTATATTCTTTTTTTTTGTCTGCTTTACATCTAGATTCTTAATAATACTTCAACAAAAGTAATCTCTGTTCCTTGAACATATTAGATATTTTCCTGCTTTTTCTCTGCCTAGAGCAGTTTTCACTTAGAAATTCAAGTGGAAATCTAGCTCACTTCCTTCAGATTTGTTCTAATCACAGTCTCTTTATGAGGTCTACCTTACCCTACTTCCTATGCCAGCATCCTTAATCTTTCTTAACCTGTTCTATTTTTTCCTTTTACATTCATTACAAATGAATGTAACATTTATCTTCTTTTAATGAAATGGATGATGTAACAGATTTATTGTCTGATCTCTTATTGTAATCTGTAAGTCCCGCAATGGCAGGTGCTTAATAAAATCCGTGGAGTTAATGAGTGAATGAATGGTTAGTAAATCAGGAAGTGTTTAATTAGTTTTTAGTATGTGCACATCCTGTTCAGAGCACTAGAAGAAGATATTTTCTTTGCTTTCATGCAGAAATCCTTCTGGAGGGAAATACAGCCATTAGGTACATTATTTTGAATGTGATCAATAAATTTGGAGCACTATGTAGAGTTATTAAAGAGTATAATGTCATATCATCTGGGGCTTCAGAGTTCAACTAAGGAATTACACTAAAATTCTATTCTTACAGATGAATAAAAGTTTCTAAGTTTAAGCAATGCTTTTTTTTTTTTTTTTTTTTTTTTAATTGTCTGAGCCAGGGGCGCCTGGGTGGCTCAGGGAGTTAAACCCTCTGCCTTCGGCTCAGGTCATGATCCCAGGGTCCTGGGATCAAACCCTGCACCACCAGGCTCTCTGCTCTGCGGGGAGCCTGCTTCCCTTCCTCTCTCTCTGCCTGCCTCTCTGACTACTTGTGATCTCTCTCTGTCAAATAAATAAATGAAATCTTTAAAAAAATGTCTGAGCCATTGTGTTTGTTGATCTAGTATCATTTTCATACTACATTCCACATTTTTTTAATTAGTAACTTGGATTCATTCTTTCTTTTGTGCCTGTTCCGCAGTTTTCCAAAACAAAAGATAGAATCATTTTGTTGATCAATAGAGGTAGCCAAGACACTTACAAACAAGTGGCTGTTAACACATGAAATTGAGATGTAGCAAATATTTCCTTAATATGCAAGTGTTAGGGACGGGAAGATGGGATTAGGACTACTACATCTCTTCTGTACAACACATCTATCCACAACAGCTGATAAGGGGCACCTGGGTGGCTCAGTCATTAAGCATCTGCCTTAGGCTCAGGTCATGATCCCGGGTTCCTCGGATCGAGCCCCACATCAGGCTCCCTGCTCAACGGGAAGCCTGCTTCTCCCTCTCCCACTCCACCCCTGCTTGTGTTCCCTCTCTTGCGTGTCGCTCTCTGCCAAATAAATAAATAAAATCTTAAAAAAAAACAAACAGCTGATTAAACCATATCCAGTAAAACATAGCATGTCCCTAACTTAGAAGAAAAGACTTGCTCCTTTCCTCATGATGCTGAAATTCGAATGTTCCATGGGACAGCAATCAGAAGGAAGGGAGACACTCTAAAGAAAGGCTCTTTGAGTATCTGGATTCTTATCAGAGAGATTGTTCTTCTTTACACTCCCTAGCAGAATGAAGCAAAGGCAAGAAAAGTGAAAATTGTCTGCATTGTAGAGACAAGTAGATCAGGCTTCCCGGGTTGCTTTGGGGAAGGGCAAACACAGACAGCCTGTGGTCTCCTAGAGGCTGGTTAACAGTCACTTACCACCTCTATGACAATCTTCACACTCACAGGATAATATGTTTTTGGCAAATATCATAAGAGTCTGAGAAAATCTAGAGGATAGGTCTGCAAGTACAACCGTACAGCTAATGTGCTGTTAGGAACTGTTCTGTGTATTTTGTGAAAACAAAGAAGGAGGAGAAGAAGGAGAGGAAGAAGGAAAAGAAGGAGAGGAGGAAGATAAAGGAGGAGGAGGAAGAGGAGAAAGAGATGGAAGAAAACACTAGTGTATGTGTTGTTATTTGATAAAATTAAAAAATGAGAGGACAAAATGAGGAATTATGCTATTTCTGAGATTTGGGTCAATTTTAAGCCAAAAGAGCATGTATTCTTTTTTATTTACCTACCACTGATGTAGCAAGACAAAATAAGAGAGAGGGTAGAGGATGTGTGATCCTTCAGAGAACATGCAGAAAGCTGGTGAGCCCAGAAACGGGGCATGTGGAATGTTCTTCCTGGTCATGCATTCAATGCTCTTTTAACTGTACAGGAAAAAGAATCTTGATTAATCACTAAATATTTGGTTGCTTCTTCACAAGATTTATATAAGACATAATTTAATGTTAAAGCTATGATTAACCCTATATTGAGCTTACAAGTTTCAAATATCTCGTTCTTTTATATTTAGGCTTTTCATTTCTATCTATCATGAGACTTAGAGAACTCGTTATATACATGCAATGTATTTTGTACCAGGTAAACATCTTCTTCACCATCAACCCTCTCAGGTGGGTGGGTTTACTGTAATTTATTAAGAACAATATATATTTGCATCTAAGGTCTAGCCAGGTGTTACTGTTACTTAGTTAGCTGGTTTATTTTTCAACTGGTTTATGTCTGACTATGGTCTTTGTGATTCCCGCCAGCTGTGCACTGAAACATCTGTGTCTCCCTCTCTTTTACTCAGAGCAATTTCCAGGGACTCGTATTTAAAGGAGAGTGAAATGTCTCTAATTATAACAGCAATCTGTTCCACAGCAGTTTTCACACTCTACTTACATTCCCTACTGTGTTTTTTCAGTAGTTTTGCTCTTTTTTCCATTTCTCTAATTTTGGATTTAAAATCATCAAACTGCTGGTTAACTGAACTAACTTTAAAGTACATTGCTTCTAGTGCACTTTTTTGAAGTGCATATGATTGTTTACATTGATATTTAAAATTGAGTTTAAGTTATTTTTTCAAGGACAAGGTAAACTGTTGGGTATTCGTGAGGGATGGTTAATCCTTGATATTTCTTTATCTTCTGCCATTGGTGCCACCTGCTTTATGATGACTAAGGAGCATGCGTGGAAGAAGAGCAGTGATGTGTGTCAATACAGAGGACTTTTCAAATATGTTCTTCCAATTCTTCTGCACAATTGCCATTTTATAGAAGAAAACACAATGCAAGAGTTAACAAGCATCTACTTTATTTAAGAAATGTGGCAAATCAATTAAATCTCCACTAACTTTTCAACAGAATATGTGCTCAATTTCCAAAATAGAGCATAATGATATAATTTTAGAATTGGCTTTGTAGTTATTTAAACCTAATCCTTAATTTTGTGATGGCTTATCAGCTAAAGAAAAAGTAGTTAAACAGTACCTAAACATGATCTAAAGCAACTTTATGCCCTTCATGCTCTGATTTTGATATACTGGTAACATAAAGGTTTGAAAATAACAACCTTTTTTTAATAGTCAGAGGTTTAATACCCAAAACATAAAGATGTCCTTTAATCTAAACATGTTTTATTGCCAACCAGATTGTTGTTTAAAAAAGTAATACAAGAATAAAAGTCCATAAATTATCTAAAATGTATTTTATATAATATTGCTTCAACATATATTTTGTTACCCAAGATTCTAGTTAATCATTCATACTTTTCAGATTTTCATGGCAAACTAATTCGTTTTCCACAAGGAAGTTAGCATATTTTACCTATTTATTAAAAAAAATACCTTCTCTGATTTGTTATTGTTTTCAACAGATAGATTAAGGAAGAACTCCTGTCTTTATTTTTATTTGCTATTGAAATAAGATATTTTCTTCCAAAATATTATTTATCTTGTGATAGTTTATACATTAAAAGTTTTTGATTTAAAAAAATTTTTAATTTATTTGTCAGAGAGAGAGGGAGAGAGAGAGAGCAAGCACAGGCAGAGTGGCAGGCAGAGGCAGAGGGAGAAGCAGGCTCCCTGCCGAGCAAGGAGCCTGATATGGGACTCGATCCCAGGATGCTGGGATCATGACCTGAGCCAAAGGCAGCCGCTTAACCAACTGAGCCACCCAGGCATCCCAAAAGTTTTTGATTCTTGATTATTAATTTGACCTGCCCTCCTACTTAATTTGATTGTTGACTCAAAAAAACTTATGTGATTCTTTTTGATTCTTTTAGATTTTCTTAGGCTTAGATTTAGATTTTCTATTCACATAATCAGGTCAACTGAGAATAATAAATTTCACTCTGCCTTTTTTTTTTTTTTTTTTAATGTACATCTCTTGCTTCTTTCTTGGTTCTAATAGCTTCTTCCCTTAGTTCCAGAACAATCATAGTAAGGTGATTTTTGACATTCTTCTCTGTCTCCTGATCTTAAACACAGTGCTTTCAGTATTTGAACATAAAACTTTTGATTCTGATTTGAGATATTTCTCATAAATATTTTCTTATCCAATTTGTGACATCACAAAGAGAGAACTGGGGAGTTTTGACGCAGAAGGAGAAAACCTAACATTCCTTTCTATGTCATTGTCCTGACAACTTAGAATTTACTCTTTCTCCAAAACTTATTTTCCTCCAAAATCTGAGTGTAGTAATATTGCTAATAAACCATTAGTAATACTACCACAAAATGTATTAGTCTCCTCCTACTCAGTTAAACATAAAGGATATAAACAGATACTTAATGACTTTTGTTCCTTGTATCAAAATAAAAATGCCAAAAAATTGTCCTCAATTAAAATTAATTAATGCATTTGTCTGATTCCTATAAAGATGAAGTTATTTTACTAGCAGAACATCATATACAGTGAATTTCAAAGGCAGCAAAGATACTGAGGCAGTCTGGTATATATATTTCCCCAATTGGACATGAGCTCTCTTCCACATCAAGGATGGTGTTTCCCCTTTAATTACTTCACCACATTCTCCACAAATTTATGAAAAATAAATAATGCTAAATCCTTGTAAAATTTCCGGCAATAGACTCGAATGCTAATTATTTCCGTTCTACACACAGAACGAGGTTGAAATAGAGAAAGCAACAGAAGTTGCAGAATCGGAAAGACAAAGTTGTTTGTCCATCTCTTATCCTATAACCAGGAGCAAGAATCAATGGAATGAAATGAAAAGTTAGGATAAATGACTATTAATATTCTGTGTGTGTGTGTGTCTGTGTGTGTGAGTGAATGAAAACAAGTATTTGTATTATGTACATATATTGCTGAGTATCTGTGGAACAATACTCAAAGTTATGTCTCACGAACACTAAGCCATCGAAATCCATTCATTCATAAATAAAAGCACTCACAGTCTACCCCGCTCCAATCACAGTTACTATGAATAAACTAAAAATGAGTACTGTTGCTTTTTATGTGTAATAATTTATATTCCTCAATAAGAATTGCCTTAGTTATGATTCATATTCAGCCTATATTTGTTAAAATGAACACGAAGTCTTTATGATAAGCACTTATGTTAAATATAGCTTTATCTATTCCTCTTTTGATCAGTAAACAAGAACATTTTCTTACACGAAGCAGAAAGACTTCATGTTAACCTCTCTCCTCCACAAGGTGTCTTTGGGTAGAAATAAATAAATCATTTTAAGGAGGGACATTTCTTGTCATGGCACTTGTCTTCTGACAGTTACTCGGTGATGCATAGCTGAAAAGGGCTCTGTGCTTATTTATGGTGAAAAATAATTACCAGGACTTGACAAGGAAGAATGCCTTCATTCCAAGCCTACAGCAGAAGTCTGCTTAGATAAACAAAAGAAAGATAGTTAGTGAGCAAATTCATTGAGACCAATATCATGTATTTCTCCCCCTGGCCTAAAGGCTGATGTTGCTCTCTTCCTGGAAGCAACAAACTGGAAAACCAGCACTACAAAACAGAAGCACCTGGAAGTCAATGGGAGCACATTTTTGCTCAACAAGACACTCTGACAACTAACAACTAATAACCATCTGCCTGAGACTCAGTTTGAGTTTGTGAGATGCATCAGGTCCCCCTTTTTAGCCTCCAGCTTCATGTCCAATAACGCTTCCTGTGCCTGACATCTTGAGTCATGGAATTATAAACACTTGGAGCTCCTCCGGTGGACAATTATCTGAGGCAATACTCAGACTTCACAAATAAGGATAATGAGCATAGGTTAATTAAAGGTTCAAGGTCATACAGCTACTTAGGCAAAGTGATCAGAATAAAATCTGGCTTTTAAAATCCTAGTCTAGGGTCCTTTTACTCTATGCTGTCTCCCTTAAGTAACCATTTTTTAAAGTAAAACTGACAGTAATCAAGGCAGAGGAAGCCTCTGAAGTAATATGCCATTTTGAAGACTATAATGACACTGATTTTTCCAAGCAAGCCTTCTTACCCCCATCTCCAAGCAATCGACAGTAGTTTTAATTTGATGATGTATCTTACATGCTTTTTTGCCAGATGTCCCAGGTGAATGAGCAGAGAAATCTTTGAGTTGGCAGCACAAGTTTAGGAAAACAATCTGTAGCACGGGAACAGAGAGAAGCTAACTGGCACATATGGGGAGTGAAAACATGACTGTGGCCTCATTAGCACCATGTGCTAAAAAACAGAGCTAAGCATCCAAGTATGAAGGTGAAACAGTCATGGAGAAGGTCTGGGCACCCTGAAATGGACGTGTTTTGCTTCACTGTGGGGTTTTTCCTGGATGTAATTAAAGCCTGATCCTTTCCAGCTGTAGTGCCACAGATTGTTTTAAGATAAACTCAATCTATAATTAAAAATCTCATTAATCACTTCCCAAATTATTTGTTGTAATATAAAATGGAAGTTGAAACCATTCCTGCTGTGAAAAATGGTTATAATATTAATAACCATGGCTGTCACAGATGTTAATGGCAGAGGGACCTTTGTGTTGCTGTTTATAGAGTCTTCCATTTTCTCAACTCCCTCACTGAGCAAGCAACTGAATACCCAAGTATTCTTTAATCCAATATGCTTTCTTACTTTATAATCCATTCAGCATTTTTTTAAAACTTCTGACTATTGAATGATAAGAACATTTTTTTTAAAGATTTTATTTATTTATTTGACAGACAGAGATTACAAGTAGGCGAGAGAGGCAGGCAGGGAGAAAGAGGAAGAAGCAGGCTCTCTGCGGAGCAGAGAGCCCCGATGTGGGGCTCCATCCCAGGACCCTGGGATCATGGCCCGAGGAGAAAGCAGAGGCGTTAACCCACTAAGCCACCCAGATGCCCCGATAAGAACATTTTATAATTGTAATTCCAGATTAAATTTATGTGACTCACTGTGCACAAATGTAACTGGATTAAAAATGAGAATATTAGGTTGTTTATTGTGATTAGCAATCCATCTAGATACTGACACTCCCTATTTGTAGCTATCTGAGTGAGATCTTTCTTTCCTAGAACTTTAAGGTTCATATCAGCTTTCAGTTTATAAATGCAATAATTGAACTCAATCAAAATTACAGGGATAGACAACAGAATTCTATCCAGGTGACAATTTCAAATGTGGTTCTATGGTATAGAAGTGTCAATATCATGGGTGACCAGATGTTGGTTTTCCTGGGATATATCCAGTTGAACCTACTGTCCCTGAGACCCATCTGGTTTATTTAGCATTTGTTCCTGATTTGTCATTGTTATTCAAAATTATTATCAGTAGTTGCATTCTCCTAGGATGAGTATGGCATGTTTTCACTACTTTCATCTTCTGCCTTTAACCCTGGGGTGGTAGAGACTTGTAAGAAGTGAACTGAGTTTTAACATTCATTTAAGTCTAAAAGACGACTAAAATCCCAGTTTTCATTCCCTAACCTTTCCAAGACTCAAGAGAACTAATCTCTTTAAGGATAACATTTTAACTAATAACAAGAAGCACATTCTCTCACTTGGCTGTCCTTATTGACCCTTTGATAAATAGCTAGATGTGCCATGAATGACACCTGATAATGTTTACAAGACACCAAAAGCCACCAGGAGTAAGGAGAAATCATACACTAATTATATTTTAAATATATGTATTTCATAGAAATTCAGTAACCCTGCAACAGAACATATTGGTATGGATGCTTTCGTCACACTTATTATTTTTGTCATTTATGGTTCAAAGCTATAACTCTATATTTATTGTTTGGTCACACTTTTGTTTGGCTGCTTTGTGTTATTAAAAAAACACTCAGTGGCAATAAACTAAAAAATATACTTTTTAAAAGATTTTATTTATTCATTAGAGAGAAAGAGAGAAGGAGCACACAAGCAGGGGGAGAGGCAGGGGGAGAAGGAGAAGCAGATTTCCCATTGAGCTGGGAGCCTGATATGGGACTCAATCCTAGGATCTGGAGATCATGACCTGGGCCTAAGGCAGAAACTCAACCATGGTGAGCCACCCAGGCACCCCCAAAATATATACATTTAATGGAAATTGAGTTATATGACTCAAAGTTCAAGAAATTTGTTATTGATTATGTAGCCACTCAGAATGTTGGCCAATACTTACTGCCCACGTTGGTGACAAGATTCAGTACAGGAAGTCTAAGGTATCAAGTTTGCTGAGGAAGAATTAATAAAGCTAGTTGATGTGTGAAGAAGTATGTGTTCAAATGTAGGGATTTAACAACTGAAGTTTCTGTACTAAAAAAGAATCATTCTTTACCATAGAACCATATTTGAAATTGTCACCTGGTTAGAGTTCTGTTGTCTATCCCTATTATCTTGGTCAAGTTCTATTATTATCTTTACAAACTTAAAGCTGTTATGAAAGAGTGTTTATATATCCTTATGTAAAAAACAAATTTTTACCCAAAGACTGCTTTCTTAATTATTTTTATTCTATTATCATCTTCAATTTTTCTTACACAGCATGAAAAATAGTCTATATACTAGCTTTGTTATCAGAAAATCCTTCACAGGTAAAGTAATTATTCCAGTTTTATATCAATACCATCAGATACTTCAAATAAGTTACTTAATACTTGCTATTGGCTGCATACTTCCATCCAATTTATGAAATCATAGTGAAGCTATTAGAAGTTCATTTTGTCAAAGATTAAACATCAAACGTTAGTTAATGCTACCATAAAGTCCAGATTAATGATAAATTTTGGTGGGGCAGAGAGTATCATATTTTAAAAAATGATCCTTAATAATTTTTTTTTAAATTTAAACACATATGGAGTTTAAATTTAAATTAAAAAACATATGGAGTAAAAAGTGTACTTGAAATAGCTTTCAAGACATGGACATAATTTACTATTACATTCAAATAAATTGTCATATTCCAGCAATTGAAATAGAGGCTGTAGCTATCAAAATTTAATATGTACTACATACACACACATATATATACACATATGCGAACATACATAATACAAAAACTGAATGTAACTGAGTTAAAATTTTTTCATTATGTAGTTCTTAAATTTCTGCATGATATTACATCTGTTTCTTCTAGTGCCCATTATCAGTTGTATTTAAAAAATATCTGACCTTTGGAAAAACTCAGAAATCACCTTCAAGAACCCAGTGTGGTTTTAGACATTTTCTAAAGCAGCACTTTGTATTTTAGTTAAAATTTATTTGAAATCAGGTAGAAATTTTAATAGAATATTTAGTGAATGAAGAACTAAAATCTAATCCTTTTAACCTTTTAAGATATTGAAGTTATTTAAAACAAAGCTCAAAATAAGGAAGAACTAATAGAACAGATTTTTTTCCCTCATATAAATATTTATCTGCAAAAAGACACTCTGGAATTCACAGGCAAAGGAGAGTAGCTGTTAAACATTTGGGCTATAATATTTTCCATTTGAATAGTTACCAAAAAAAAAATTTTAATACTATTGTTTTCTTACCAGGACTTTTTCTGAGCTTTCTTCCAATCAAAAATATTCTGGTCTGAGCTTAAGAGTCAATTGAATGTGACAAATATTTTTAATTAATTAAGCATACAAATTAATTGTGATGAAGGTCATGATCAAATTTATTTTAAAAACTTTAAATGCTAATCCTTCGACTGTTGGATTAGCAGTCGACAATCCATTGAATGTTGAATGTTGAAGGATTCAACAGAATGTTGAAAAGATACATTCTTCAGAAATGTACAAATCACTCGGTATTAGAAACTCATATGGTTGGGAAAGTGATTAAAATGTGTAAATACGTGACAAGAATAAGTTTTCTGATTTGCTTATTTTTGTTTAGATAATCAATATAAAATGATTATTTTTTTAAAATTTTGCCTACGTATATGTATATATATTACTTTATACTTTTTGGGGGGAGGGGAGAATTTTTTTTTCACTTTATTTTATTTCTTTTCAGTGTTCTAGCATTCATTGTTTATGCACCACACTACTTTATACTTTTTATAAAGAATTTTATTTTTATTTATTTTTTATTTTTTAATTCTTTTTTTTTAAATAATTTTATTTATTCATTTGAGAGAGAGATGGTGAGAGAGAGCATGAGTAGGGGGAAGGGAGGAGAAGAAAAAGCATGTTTCCTGGGCTGAGCAGGGAGCCCGGTGTGGGGCTCCATTCCAGGGCTCTGAGATCATGACCTGAGCCCAAGGCAGATGCTTAACCAACTGAGCCACCCAAGGCGCCCCAAGAATGTTATTTTTAAAAACTAAAAGAAATTGAAAAAATTGGAAGTTTTTTACAAATATCTATCTAATAAAGCAATTTGTTATTGTAAAATTATTGTTTTACAACAATTTTTGTTTTATAATTTGTCATAAATTTGTATTTCAATTATGTTTAGCAAAATTTTTTTACCTTCAAGTGTCCTAGCTTGGACTATAAATTACATGCCCAACTTACTGGTAAGACATACAGATCTCTTGGGGCACCTGGGTGGCTCAGTGGATTAAACCGCTGCCTTCGGCTCAGGTCATGATCTCAGGGTCCTGAGATTGAGCCCCGCATCAGGTTCTCTGCTCAGTGGGGTGCCTGCTTCCTCCTCTCTCTCTGCCTGACTCTCTGCCTACTTGTGATCTCTCTTTCTCTGTCAAATAAATAAATAAAATCTTAAAAAAAAGACATACACATCTCTTTCAATTTAAGAAATATCATATCAACATACCAAAATATCACTGCTTGATTTGAAAATAAGGAACAGAGAAATCAAGAAGAATAATGTTTCCAAGAGACAAGGAAACCTCTTAAGAATAGTCATGCCATTAATTTGTGGTTAAAAAAACTATAAGAAAAAAGTTATCTAACACTATAGCAATTGTTATAAATTAGAATTTCCATGTAGTGCAGTTTTACTAATCAGGATAATCTATCTTATCTTACAAATATCCTACAATTCCCCATGGCTTATCTCAGTTAAGTTTTGAGCTTGTCTCATGCCATATTATAAGGCAGGTAAGCAGTAGTCACTCTTCCACATTGTCAGTCAAGTGCACTGGCTCCTTTCCTCTCAAAGCTGTGCCACCTTTAAGATCTCAGAGACCTCCCCTTAATTGTTTATAGTCACATAAAGAAAGAGAGATCTTGAAAGAGGTCAGGAAGCCATCAGAGGCCAAGCCCAAGAGGGACTTCTTCATTTCCTTTTATATACCACTGTTGAGGACTCAGTCACATGATGCTACATTACTGGAAAGGGTGTTGGAATTGTAAACTAGAAGTCTATCAAAGAAATGAAAATACAGGGCGCCTGCGTGGCTCAGTTGGTTGAGCAACTGCCTTCGGCTCAGGTCATGATCCCGGACTTCCAGGATCTCGTCCCACATCGGGCTCCCAGGTCCTTGGGGAGTCCGCTTCTCCCTCTGACCTTCTCCTCTCTCATGCTCTCTCTCACTCATTCTCTCTCAAATAAATAAATAAATAAAATCTTAAAAAAAAAAAAAGAAATGAAAATACAGATATTGGTGAATAACTGGTTGGTTTCTGCCAGCCTTCCAAGAGAGGGTACCTATTTATTGAATATTAACTCATTAGTCCATTTCCAGCTCTGTAACACAGTGCTTCAGGGCTCATTACAAGAATACAGTATTAAATGCTTCCAGGGAGCAGTTAACAAACAAAATGAGTAGAGCAGCCAAGAAGGTAAGTAAATAGGGAGTGGTGGTAACTGAGGCAACAGGTGAGCAAAGCTCCTAGCACAGGAGAAACAGATGCTTCCAACCTGCATGCAAGGTCACCTCGAGTTATTAGCCCATAGAAATTTAAAGAGAAACTGGTCATACAGACGTTTTATGCGCATATGTCTGATGTTCAATTCTTTTTCAAATCAAAAATTTCTTTTAAAAGAAAAATAAAAGACCTTACAGTCAAATCGACATTTATGAGTCCACTCCCCTTTTTTAAATGGGGGGAAGAAGAAGGGATTAAAAGAATTGCCCAAGTCTAAAATACAAAAAAAAAAAAAAAAAGAAGAAGAAGAAGAAGAAAGGGGCTTATAAAGAGGCAATATGTAATATAGTCACAAACATAAAAGCTACAGTTATCTAGAAATGTTGTTTGAGGCTGAAAGGAGGTACTATGACTCTAAGGAATGGCTGTGGAGGAGAGACAGATTAAGGGACAGACTGACAACCAGGAGGAAAAACTGAAATGGTCAAGACACCTCCTATTGACAAATGGCAAGGGCCATTGTCTTGATATAAGCCTGATAAACCCTCTGAAATTGGTCAGTGGCCTAAAGGAGGATCGATTGCTTCTGTTCATTCCATTTTCCTTTTCCCCCTGCTATTTTTTCTCATTTTCATCATAAGCACTTCCACTTATCCATATAGTTAAAGGTTAACTTGTCAGAAAATGTTTCTCATGCTGAAAAGTTGCTGATATCTTCTTTGGAAGAGCTGGCTCTAACAAATGCCTCTGTATCTATCTATTCCATACCACGTTCAGTCCTCCTCTTAATCCTGCCCAAATGAGTTGAGTTAGACTTTCAGTACTTTGGTGTGGCACCCTACTTAAGCACCAAGGGATATTTAGCTATCATTAATATAAGTAGCAATATAGATTGAGACCTCCCTGTTATGTTTTTGGGTGTTAGCCATACATTGAGAACTATATAATAAAGGATTCATGAACTAAATCTTTAGGTTGTATTTTTTAAATAACTCAAGTTTTGTTTCTGGTAAAATAATTGTAGTAAAAGTTCTGAAAGATATTAAGAGTTCACCGAATTCACTTCTTATATTACAGTCTATCCATTATTACATTACGTATATCTAATTAAGATTTACTAAATATCTATAACAATGCTCAATTTTATGATGATTTTCAAAGCACTATTTTTCTTTTTTTTCAAATAACTTTTTCAGAAGCACTTTTCTTTCTTTAAGAAGCAGGCTCTCCGCGAGCAAATAGCCCGATGTGGGACTTGATTCCAGGACCCTGGGATCATGACCTGAGCTGATGGCAGACACTTAACTGACTGAGCTACCCATGAAGCCCTCAAAAGCATTTCTCAAGTGTTTTTCAAAATACTTACCTGAGTTGAATTTTGAAGTGTTTTTGTAGCAAAACTACCCTGTCCAATCATTTACATTTTATAGATCAAAATAATTATTCTCTATATGAGTAAGAAACTGATACTGTTTTTAAAAGTGGAACTGATCAAATAACAATAACTGAGATTATGTTGGTAGCTTTGTCCGGCTTGTATTTTCTACTTGGAGACTACACTAAACGTGATTTAATTGAATGTATTGTATTTATTTTGCATTGTGAAAAAAATGGCATATGAGGCCTATATAAAGGTAGAAAGCTTTTCAAAAAATGATTTGAAGAAGTAATATGTCCGTTGTTGCTTTCAGTGTACTAAAAATGTCAGCATTGGCACTGCCTATCAGGTGAATGGGATTCCTAGTAAACATTTCAAAGAACAGAAGGGAAGGAAATGGGGACAGGGAGTGATATATACAAGGGAAATAATGGTCCCTGGTTGGAGGCTGGAAAGTATGGATCGTTATAAGGTAGAAGCCATATGGAAGGGAAAGAAGGGAATTGCTTCAAATGACTTAATTGAATTTCTGGTCCACAGAATTGTCCTGTCAATTCAGTCACAGTCAGACATTGCTCTGCATACCCGCAAACTCCCCCGTTTGTCTGTTCCCATCCGTCTAGTGTTATAAGATGGTATAGGGAGAAATACAAAGGTGTCAATGTCAGTCTTTCCTCATTTGATCATTTTGGCTATCACTGACATTTTTAAAAAGTCATTTAATAATACAATAATGACATTTTGAAAGTATTTCTGATAAAGTGGCTTATCTACTACCTGAGCAAATGGAGTATAGAAACTTTATATATTTTAATATAAATCTGTCTCTAGGTAATGCCCTTAAGATGACTACAGTAATACCCTTTAGCATGTCGTATTATTAATTTTCAGTTTGTTCTAAATCTCCCTGAATGCTCCTTCTTTGAATTTGAAGTTTTTTATCTGGAATCAATTTATCAATACATTTATTTTATATAAATATCGCTAATGAATAATTCAGTTCTGAATGATAAATTCAATTTTCTCCATTAAGCTCTTTAATGTTTAGTTGCTTAATAATAGATATTAAGTATACAAGCTGATGATATTTGAGTTAGAGATCATCCAGTAAATTATAGAAACTCGGGATTTATTCTACTAAATTATATAAAAATAATTTTAATAAATGCAAGAGAGCTAAGCAACATTAGAAATAAATGATCATCTCCAGTTATGTTTTTTAAAACATTGGATTTCAACCTCCAAATATATAATTACATTTTGAGTATATATTACTTTTAGAATCTTTGCATTCCAAGTCCAAATTTGGAATATTAAATTCAATAGAATCATTTTATATAAATGGGAATTTGTGTTTTAGAATGATTTAAAACATCAATAACCACTGAAAATATTCTCATAACAAAACAAGGCTAAAGTTAGTAATTTAGTATATTCTAAAATTTTCAGAAACCATGTCCATTCTGGTCATACACATCATTTCTTTAGTCTGGAATAATGTGAGAGATTTGTATTGTACAAAATAAAATATATACATATTAAAATAAAAAATTAAATTTCTCTCTATGTGTGCATAGATATACATGCATATTACTTGTAAATCACCAAATATTTGCAGAAGATCTAACAGTTGATCTAATTTGGGGCCCTTTTGAACATATTAGAACAATAAGTCCCTGGCCTGCTTTTTTTTCTGGTTCTCTGATGAGATTATGGGCAATAAATAACCATAAGACATATATTACCCAAATTATTTACCTAAGATCAGAAAACTCTTCTTAGGCAAGTATAGGACTAGAATAAAGCTCTCCTAACCTCTAATGTAGTGACTTTTTTTTTTAAGCAGACATACCTAAAGCCATAATATATCAGAAATGTTTTATTAACAGAGATTTTCATGGATTTATATATATAGTACACATTTAATTGAATTGTTTTCTTAATATAGCATTTGCATCAACTTTTTATATATTTCTGGCTCTTATTATCACAGACAACAGAGACTATGTAAGAAAAAGACAATAATGAAGGTAAACCAATATGGTTCTTCACACAACAAAATCTTTGGGCCACCAAGTCATTAATCTCTCTGTTTTTTGTTTTCCGTCCTTTAGTCTTGCATATACAAAAAACTGTTCAGTCTCTTACAGATTATAGCATTTTATAGCAAATGCAAAAGAAATGTGTATTTTCAAATGCCCCCTCACTACAGCTAATTTCTTTCTTACTTTTGCCTGATTGGCTTAGCAATTTTGAGGAGCTGTTTCTGCTTTGTATTTGGATGATTTTTTTAGTAACAATTTTGACCAAAGACTTCATTCAATCAGCTCTTTTGAAACATTAATCTTGTGGTGATGGTGGTGAAGGAAGGATAAATTAGGATGCCTTTATTATTGATCTGTCCAAAGCCTTCATGTTATTTGATCATACTCTATTGTTAATACAGCTGAAGGCGATTAATTTTAGAAACAAGACAAGTTGTTAACATAGAACTGTTTGCAAGTCTTCTCATTGAAGGCACTGAACTTTATTGTAAAGTGTTGGATCATTTCAATTAATTTTCTTTCACTTCTCAATTAGCTGAGCATTCAAATGTGTACTTGCTCTGTTTTGTGAATCTATCTATTCTTCGATCTTTTTTTTTTTTAATTTATTTATTTGTCAGAGAGAGGGAGAGAGAGCGAACAAGCACAGGCAGACGAAGTGGCAGGGAGAGGCAGAGGGAGAAGCAGGCTCCCTGCCGAGCAAGGAGCCCCATGTGGGACTCGATCCCAGGACGCTGGGATCATGACCTGAGCCGAAGGCAGCCGCCCAACCAACTGAGCCACCCAGGCGTCCCTATTCTTCGATCTTTTAAAAGCAAGTGTCATCTTGGAGTGTGGAGGGTCAAATGTAAAAGTAACAAGGATCTTAAATTGTTTTGGCAGGCTCCATAGCATTGCATTGCTCACTTTCTTTTCATACTTGATAGTTGGAATATTGAGTAGGTTAAGTATTTTAGCTAAAAACAATTGGTTTCTCTTAACTCTTAGGTATACTTTCCTGCTTAAAGATTGATAATTTCCTCATATACTCAGAATTCGGATTTCTACCAATATTATAGATTCACTGTTAATATTATAGAAAAGGATTTATTAAAATAATAAAATAAACTAGATAATATTGAATATACCAGTCCGTTCTATATAGTTTCAACTGGAAAAAAGATTTGTTTCACTTAAATTGGTTAATGTTTCTTTGACATTTAAAAGTGTGAAATTCTATGAATCTGAATGTGCCTTTTAAAATATACATACTAGGGTGCCTGGGTGGCTTAGTTGGGTAAGTTTCCAACTCTTAGTTTTGGCTCAGGTCCCGATCTTAGGGTTGTGAAATCAAGTTCCACACGGGGCTCTGTACTCACCATAGAGTCAGCTGGAGTTTCTCTTTCCCTCTCCCCCTCCTCCCAACTTGCTCTCTCTCTCTTTCTTTCTTGATCTCTCTCTCAAATAAATAAACAAATCTTTTAAAAATAAATAAAATACACATACATACTACAGAAAACATGACCTAAAATAAGTAAAACATACTATCCAACCTTCTCTGACTTTAATTAAAGCCCGTTTTCTTTCCATTTTAATTTACAAGCCTGACTTCTTAAAAGAAAATTATATGGGCTAAAATTTATGACCTGGTATTTCTGTGAGTGCTATTGTGAAGAATTTCATGACAAAGCATAAACACAATAGATGCAATGTATCAGTCAGAATCATAGCTACACTAAAATGGTAGAAACATTAGGATCATACACATTTTCATTACATTCCTGATACTTCTCTGAGATCATAACTATTAGCATCAAAACATTAGTTCAAATTTGAGAAAGATTTTGACTGCTGTCCCCAGCATTTACAGTTCAGAATTGTTATATCAAGTACCAACATAAGCAATGAGCTGAAATGGTTAAGTACAAAACAATTAGATATAGTACCATATTTCCAAAATATAAAAATTAGTCTATTTTTGTGAAGTTGACTATATTGACCAAATTATAGCATGTACAAATTTTATGGAGAGGAGGATATGCCTGTATTTGAATTTTCTTTATTCTGAGTTTATCTAAATCATAGCTTCCCAATTCTACATTAGGGAGATACTTGTATTGTAACAATAGACACCAGAAGTAGCTTCACTGAGTTAACTTATGTGATGTGTTGGAGATAAATATGGAAGAAATTGTGCACATACAGGTCATGTATTAAGGGAGCTTAGGGGAATATGTTTAGAGGAATTACACACACAAGCTTTCTTTCCTTTGTTTTCATCATTACAAGATTAAAGCAATAAATATTACAGTATGTAAATGTAAAAAAATCAATTTTGATAGACATAAAGACAAAATAGATGGAAAATTCTGAAGAAAGCTAAGGATAAATCATTGTTGAAGAACTGAAAGAAACACTTTTTTGTATCTCTGCATTTTAAATGGTTTTTTTTTGTTTCAAAGATTTTATGTATTTATTTGTCAGAGAGAGAGAGAGAGAGAGCGAGAGAGCAAGCACAGGCAGACAGAGTGGCAGGCAGAGGCAGAGGGAGAAGCAGGCTCCCTGCCAAGCAAGGAGCCCGATGTGGGACTCCATCCCAGGACGCTGGGATCATGACCTGAGCCAAAGGCAGCCGCTTAACCAACTGAGCCACCCAGGCGTCCCGTATCTCTGCATTTTAAAATGGCATTCTGGCTCTCCTAGGTAACAGGGAAGTTTATGGAAAATTGTGAACACTTTCTACAGGTAAACAAAATACAATGCATTCCTAACAATTTTCCTTAAACCAGTAATGCATATTTTGAAGAATATATAATGTTTGTGCAATAAATTCTGCACATGATAATGTCCTTTTAT
This sequence comes from Mellivora capensis, assembly GCA_004024625.1. Classification (NCBI taxonomy): domain Eukaryota; kingdom Metazoa; phylum Chordata; class Mammalia; order Carnivora; family Mustelidae; genus Mellivora; species Mellivora capensis. The sequence continues at coordinate 67,937 of PISX010010190.1, forward strand.
TTTTCCTAAAATATATTCTTCTATCTCTAGGGAATCTCATTTAATTTTTGAATAATGAAATTTTATCATCTTACATGAACCCTAAAAATAGAGATGCTATTTTAATACAAATGCATGTTGGTTAAATTATATCTAGATAATAAAACTTATAAGAATGTGTATAATGTGTCAGGAGCAGTGACAAATACATCAATCCCTTACATAGGAACAGAAAATATGCCCAGATTTTAAGAATAAATAGTTCAAATGTCCAAATTACTTTAAATAGACATGTGTGCTGAAATGTGCACATTTTTGACCCAATGACTTTAAAGGCATGAGGCTAATCACAATGTTTGAATAACATCTGGACTGACAATCTGTTATGGCCTCGTATAATTTATGTATCACCACCTGTGAAATATAATAGATAGTTTGATAGATTCTCTTCTGAGACATGGTTATATGTAGAATTCACCTCCTTATTAAATTTTAAGTGATTGAATACAAGTAACAGTTTCAGTATTTCCTCAGTAAATTGCCTTATATTAATATATTGTATTATATTTTAGAATTAAGATATTTAGCTTTGCAAAAAACAAAAATTATTCATCATCCCACCACCAAAAATTGGGCAAGATCAACAATTGCAAATTATTTCAGACTTTTCTCTGAGTGTATGGATCAGATATTATGTTTAACTTATAAAATTGAAATCCTATGATACATACTATTTTGTAAACTATATGTCACTTAAACTCCTGTAGGTGACATATTTTTTAAGTAGTATATACTTTGGTACTATAGAATTTTTATTAACTTCTAATTATGCCATTATACATATATGCATTTACTTAGCATACCACCTACTCATGGGTTTTAGAATGTTTTCCATTTTTACTATTATATAGCATTAAATACCTCCAAAAATAATATTTTTCTATTAAAACCAAAGTTCAATAGTAAGATGTTTGATATTTATTAACGAATGACTTTCAAGGGGCACCTGGGTTGCTCATTTGGTGAAGCATCTGCCTTCAGTTCAGGTCATGATCCAGGGGTCCTGGGATGGAGCTCCATGTTGGAATCCCTGCTCATCAGGGAGTCTACTTCTCCCTCTTCCTCAGCCCCTTCTTCTGGCTTGTGCTCTCTCTCTCCCTCCCTCAAATAAATAAACAAAATCTTTATTTTTTTTTAAGATTTATTTATTCATTTATTTGACAGACCAAGATCACAAGTAGGCAGAGAGGCAGGCAGAGACAGAGGAGGAAGCAGGCTCCCCGCCAGGCAGAGAGCCCAATGTGGGGCTCGATCCCAGGACCCTGGGATCATGACCGGAGCCTAAGGCAGAGGTTTTAACCCACTGAACCACCCAAGTGCCCCAATAAACAAAATCTTTAAAAACAAAAAGCAAAACAAAACAAAAATAAATGTCCTTCAAGAAATTCAGTAGCAATTCATTCTACTTTTAGAAATGGATGAATGTCTTATTTCTAAATACTCATATATTTAGCCTTAAATATTTTCCAAATTTACATAAAAAGAGCTACATACATACATAGATACATACATCTATATCCTATCATCAAAATTAGACCTGCTTCAGTTAAGTGCTCTTTGGAGTGGTATCAGCATGACTTTCCACAAATCACCATATCTCTTTAAGTTACAAGATCATTTATAATAATTTTCTGAAAACTTTAGATCAATGAAATATGATCATTGTATAACTTTGATAATTATTTTAACTAATACTATATTTTAATTATGTCTCTGCCTGTCTTTCACTGAAATAGGACAAGTTTTCAACTAGGTAGCCAGATGTACATAAACAAAAACAGAAAATGGTATGGAATAGCTATTGAGCACATGAGATTGACTCATATTGAAGAGTCTGAATTTTGCCAGAGCCTTGTCTGTAAAATAGAAAGTGATCTTATATACTGTTTCTGATTCTGATAGTCTTCACACCTCTCTGGAAATTGTAAAAAAAAAAAAAAAAAAAAAAATTCTCAGATTTTTCTCAGCATTACCAGCTCATAGTATACGTTTTCAGGACCATCTGGCCTGTTGGCCTATATAAGAGCAGTGAAATAAATGTTGGAGCCAGATGGATGAATATACAAAAAGTGAGAAAGTAAAGTCGGTGAGCATAAAGCATTATTTCTAGAAACTTTACTTGTAAAGCTAGAAGGAGAGATATATCATTGTCTAGAATTTAACTCTCAGTGGAGAGTTTGGTGGTTTGATGATTTTGTTAGTCTATTTAGTTTTTGTAATAGAAGAGATTCAAGCAGTATTACATATTTGCAACAAAGATTCAGGAGAAAAGAAGTTGGTGTCATTAAGAGAGAGAGCTGGTAGAGAAAGGCCCACTTAGAAACTATAGGGAGGATGAAGCCATGAGCAGAGGTATAAGAGTCATGTGCAGATTAGAAGAGATACATCAATTCCACCTAAATTGAAGGGAGAGAGAAGAGAAAATATATTGGTGAAGAAAGTAGGTAGTTAAGGGAATTCATGATATACAGCCTCAACTATTTCTCCATAGTAAGAGTCCAGGTTATCCAATCAAAGAATGTTTGAAATGGAGAGCAGGGTAGTGCAAAGCTTAATTGATTCTTGTAATGATTAAAACTAACTGTGTTCAGAACTCAGCCTGAGAAACATCTGGTGGCACAGGTGGTTAACTGTCCCACCCTTGGTTTTGGCTCAGGTGGTCTCAGGGTTGTGAGATCAAGCCCTGTGTGGGGCCTGCACTGAGTGTGGAATTGGCTTAAGATTCTCTCCCTCTTTCTTCCTCTGGCCCTTCCCATGGTGGAGCCTGGAGTTTGCTTGAGACTCTCTCTCCCTCCCCCACCCCATATGATCTCAAATAAATAAATATTAAAAAATAAAGAAATAAACTTAAAAAAGAAAATGATCTGAATATATTATAGGTATTGTTTAAAAGCAAGAAAACAAGCCAGCATGACCAAAATCCTTTGTAAAGTTGGTTGAGAAATATTTGAAAATTGTTAAAATATTTGAGAAACATTTAAGAAATGCAGGTTTAAAGGTATACAAACAAGAGATTTTTCAATGGAAAGGCCTTAATATAATAAGGTTCATGGGTTTTGAAGAAGATAGAGGAAATGGAAAAAGAGTTAAGTACATTGAGTGTCCTGCTAGAAAAAATTATTACAGTCATGAAGTAGGGGCATTAACCCATGTAGAGAATTAGTTGGATATATACAAAGGAGGAAAAAGGAGATAGTCAGACTTGCTTAAGAGAAAGACAAAAACGGGGCACTTGGGTGGCTCAGTGGGTTAAAGCCTCTGCCTTCGGCTTGAGTCATGATCCCGGGGTCCTGGGATCGAGTCCCACAGTATTGGGCTCTCTGCTCAGCAGGAAGCCTGATTCCTCCTCTCTCTCTCTGCCTGCCTCTCTGTCTACTTGTGATCTCTGTCTGTCAAATAAATAAATAAAATCTCAAAAAAAAGAGAGAGAGAGAAAGACAAAAACAAAACAAAACAAAAACTGTTGGGATAATTAGCTAATGAGGAATACCATTACAGTATGGACACTATTTTGATATATAGCGTTACTGATGAGTTCTTGAGATTGACTGGGGTTGATCACTTGCCATATTATTTTATTTATTAATTTATGGGATTTAATGCATTTTAAAAATTTTATTTATTTACTTGAGAGAGAGCTAGAGTGAGAGTGAGAGAGAGAAATCACAGAGAGAAAGGGAGAAGTGGACTCCAGTCTGCTGAGCAGAGAGTCTGACACTGTGCTCAATCCCAGGACCCTGAGATCATGACCTAAGGGGAAGTCAGACACTTAAACCATTGAGGCACCCAGGTGTCCCTACATTTTTAAAAGATTTTATTTATTTATTTTAGAGAGACAGAGAGCAGGAGGATCAAAGAGAGAGAGAAATTCCCTTGCTGAGCTCAGAGTCTGACTCGGAGCTGGATCCCACGATCCCGAGATCATGACCCAGGGTGAAACCAAGAGTCAGATGCTGCTCAACCGACTGTGCCACCTAAGGGCCCCTAATGCATTTTTTATTTAGGTATACTCAACACAATGTTACATTAGTTTCATGTGTACAATATAGTGATTTGACAGGTTTAAACATTATGCTATGCTCACCAAGACAGTAACTACCATCTGTCACCATAGTTACTACAGTATCATTGACTGTATTCCCTGTGCTGCACCCTTCAATCCCATGATTTATTCATTCAGTAGCTGGAAATCTGTACCTCCCACTCCCTTTCACCCACTTTGCCCATCCCCGATCCCTTCCCTCTGCCACATTGTTTTAAAGAGGAATCCAGGGTTGAGGATGGGTTAGCCTTTGTGCATTCTGCAGATGTTAGGAATTCTGGAAAGAATTTGGAGAAGAAAGAGAATTAAGACCTTATAAAAAGGCCTTAATAAATGAAATAATCTAAACATTAATAGGCTACACTAATAAATCCAGGAGGTATAATCAAATAAGATGAACTTCAAATTGGACAGCTATATGTAGAAGAATGAAACTTGACCATTCTCTTACACCGTATACAAAGATAAACTCGAAATGGATAAAGGACCTCAATGTGAGACAGGAATCCATCAGAATCCTAGAGGAGAACATAGGCAGTAACCTCTTTGATATCAGCCACAGCAATTTCTTTCAAGATATGTCACCAAAGGCAAAGGAAACA
>PISX010010191.1:0-49909 GCA_004024625.1 Mellivora capensis
TGAATGATATCCATGTTGCTTTAGATTAGAAGTATATTTTCTTTATGTGTTTGTCAGCTAATATTCTTTCATTTGCAAGTAAGAGAGAAACCAGCACAAATTGTGGAATTATGTTATATCATCCACCTGGAAGCTTTGATATATAGATTAATTATATGATACTGTTAATGCTCAAACTCCATTTCTCAGTTTTTCATGACCTGCTGTCCTTGTTGGTAGAGTGGTTTTCATCATGATACCACAATTCCTGACAGCTGTGGGGATAAGATACATGGCTATTTTTGTCTTTTGGGCACCACCTTCAACAATTTCCAGTTGTAAACTAAAATATCCTCCCTTTGGTCTGGATAGAGTCAGCTTCCCCTATTTCACATAACTTGCATAGAAGACTAGATATCTGAACAAATATGTCATTCTCTTAGGGAAGGTGATTGCGTGAGTGAAGTCTAGAGAAGAAACTCACATATACCAGAACAGCAATGATGATGGCAACCACATCATCATTATCATCATGATAAGACTAGTTAAGTAGAAAATACCATGCTCAATGCTATAGTGTTAGCATTATTCTTTTATAGAATAATTATATTTCATATGCTATATTATATAAATTAGTGCACAATATCAAACTAGCTTTTAACATTGTTCTAGAAGTGCCAAGTAATGCAATAAAATGTAAAAAAAATTAATCGAAGTATTCAAAAGAGAAGATAGACATAGTCATCAGATGGAAATTAAAATGACCCAGCAAATTTGGAATGTTTCCTGGAAATGATTTTCTTCTAGACTTTGCTCTTTCATCGAAGGAGACACAAGGATGATCTCTATTTCTCCATGCTCCTAGGTCCTTCCTTCCCTTTTCTCTGAGTTGATACTGCAGAACTATAAGTGGACATTGAGCGCACTTAGAGCTTCTTTGACGTCATCATTCCTAGTGCTTCACAAATCTAATCATTGAATTGGATATAGTCCAGTGAATTCAGTGGGCTTCTATATTTTAGCTTGTCCTCTTAGACTGAGGAAAAAAAAAGTTTTTCTTCACATTAGAAGCACTACTTTTGAAGAACCCATATCTCACAAACCCACAGCCATATGTACACATAATTATATATATAAAAAAATGGGCTGTATCTGGAGCTAGGAACTGTCATAGTATGTCCTATAAATCTAAACATTAATTCTTCTGAATAACATGGATCAGACTTCAGGGAGAGGCTTCTTCATGTTTCTTATCCTGTGTCTTAGAAACAAATTTCAATTACATCTAAATGGCACTGGGTTCTGTGGATGATGCTTCCAAGAATCTTGAATATGGATGCTGATATGAAGTGCAGGGAAAATTTGAACAGCAAAAATACCTTTGTAATAAAAAAAATTTAAAAAAAACCCAAGCAAACAAAAAAAAACAAAAGATCAGTTGACTTCCAAATTTTCTACTCTACAAGAATACAGTAGATTCTTGCAAAAGAAAGTATCATTTCCAAGTAGTGCTAAACATCTATTTTCCTATTTTATTTTGTTACAGTTATAGTTATAGAGGTATTTGAAAATTAGCAAATAATTTTTAACTTAGTAAATTATTTCCAATAATTCATAGATAAGAATTATTTCACAATATTATATATTTCATATTATATAAAAGATTTATACTTGGGGTCTAGTTTAAACACCTATAGACTATGATTCTGATTCTTTGTATTGGCAGCTAGATGATTATTGCCTGATAGAAATGTTATTTTTTACAATATGTTTGGTGTGTGTGAAACAAAATATTTTGACCAAAAAATCTTTAAATTTTTATTAAGTAATTTTGATTTATTTATTTGCTTTTTCTTCAACAATAGTTGGTAATTTTGAATATTTTAGAAAAAAGTACTTTTGAAGACATGAAATACATTTTTTAAATTTTATAATCATCATAGTTTACATTTTTATGGAAGTCTGTGTATTAGTCTGCTCCAACATCTATAACTAAATATCATAGAGTGGGTGTTTAACAACAGAAATTTATTTTCTTATAGTTCTGGAGGTTGAAAGTTCATGATCAGGGTGTCAGTATAGTTGGGCTCTGGTAAGGACTCTCTGACTTGCAGACAAGCCACCTTCTAGCTGTGTCTTCACATGGACATTTCTCACTGAATGCTCAGAGAAGGAGAGAGATTGCTTTCTTCTAAGACCATCAATCATATCAGATTAGGGCACCACCTCTATAACCTCATTTACCCTCCTAGAAGCCGTATCTCCAAATATAGTTATCAGAACCTAGGGTTTCAATATATAAATTTTGGGGAGGACACAATTCAGTCAATAACAAATATTATTTCCATCGCTTTTCTTTATAGTCACAGAACTTATGTGACAATCGTAATTAGAACAGCATAAATAATGATTTAGCTGGAATGAGAAAAAAAAATTAGTGAAACAAATGCATAATAATGCTAGAATAATGGATATCTTCATTTTATTACTCGAGCAACTATATCTGTCCCATCAATAGAACATACACTTGGAAAATAATTATGTTCCATAATTTTAATATTTTGTAAACTCTTGGTCATTTTAAAATATTTTACACATATTATCATAATAATGCACATTTAAAGATAAGATAATAGAATACAATTTATTAACAGTTTGTGAGCTGTATTTTAATGTTAAAAATATTTAGACATATGATATGAAGTCTTCCAACCATACTCTTTTCTTGTTAATTACAAAACTAGGGGTGGGCCTGATTTCACCTTATGGCTTTAACTGAAGCCAGCCCAATCTGTGAGAACACTTCAGTACTTGGAAGCTGTTTTCCTCTCTCATTTTAATACCACGGCTTCTGAAACAAGACATTGTGTTTCTTGCTGTTTTCATTGCTACTTTTAAATCATCCCTTCCCCTTTATAATTCTGCCCAACAAATAAACAAACAAACAAACACACACCACCACCACAAACCAAAGACATGCTTCATCACCTCCTGATACTTGAATATAGCATTTAGTACTCATTCTTCTGGGAGTCTACATAGCAAACACCGAGTTCACTCTTTCTCATTCCTCAAAGATTTGAAAATTGGTTTATTTCTTTCTACTACCATTGTCATAATTTTTAGGGAGTTAATATCTAAATTAACTAAATGATCTAAATTACTTTTAGTTTGACTCTCCCCACTTCACATGGTCTATCTTAATCCCTACCAAAAGGATCATATCCTAGATCTGCAAGACTTCCACAGTCTTAAATTAAGAGCCTGACCACAATGTCCAACTTATTTCCTCCAGTTATCCAGTTGCAGTATTGTCCCCACACTTCTAGGACTTCTGATTGCTTTACTTATTAGGATGTTATTTTTATTTTCATTTACTGATATTCTTACATCTCACCCATATTACATTGCCTCAAATTATATTTTAGCAAAAAACATTACCTTATATACACCATCAATTTCTTATAACTCTTTCTCCTTTATGCTCAGTAAACTTGAACCTATTTCTATTAAACTCTGTACACACCACACCAACAGCCAAGAAGCTGAACATGGTTAGAGAAAATAATAACTCCACGTTGATTTGTTTCACATTAAATTATGACCACCAGCACTCAGCAGATCCTTAGTGCTGACAAATACACTGTTGGTTCCCTTGTTAACCAACTAGTCACTCCTATTTATGACTGTCGTTCATCTTCTTGTCTCTCAAAACTTCAGCTTCATGTCTCTTTTTATTTATGATCATCAATTGATAATCTTCTTATTTCACTGGTGGGAATTTTTTTTTCTTCTTTCTTTCTTTCCTTTTTTTTTTTTTTTTTTAAGAGAGAGAGAGTGAAAGAGAGGAGATGGGAGGGATAGTGAGAGATAATCTTTGTCAGGCTCTATGGCTAGTGCAAAGCCCAAAGTGGGGCTCCATCTCATGACCCTGAGATCATGGCCTGAGCTGAGATCAAGAGTCAGATGCTTAACCAGCTGAGCCATCCAGATACCCCAGGAAGTTGTTCTACACTCTTCTCCCACCCATACCCATGCTTCACTGTATCAACAAATATTCATACATGCTTCTTGCATTTCTGTTTTTTAAAGTGAATTAAAGTGAACTTCTCCATTTGTTCACCTGATTCTATCCTTTCTTGCTTATTCACTTTTGAAGTTATTCCATCTCTCTCACAAACCAACATTTTTGGCTCTCTATTTGAATTATTTCTATCACCATAGAATCTAACATCTCTCATCTTAAAATAAATACTTCCTTTTGCTCACATTTCCCTCTGTTGACCACTCCATTTTTCTGTTCCATGTTAGAACAAGACTCTGAAAGTATTTCCCATATTTTTGGTCTCTACTCCTGGTTTTTGTAATAACCCTTGAACTTAATTCACTAAGGCTTTTGTCTCACTTCATTGACCTTCTTCTTTTCAGGTCTTAGGGCACATTTGACGGATCCTGTCAGCAACATCATACAAAGTTCACCTCTCACATTCTCCTTTAAGTACATCCTTCAATTGACCATCACACCAATAGTTTTTGTATTGAAAACCATTAAATTCTCCTTTTATTTAGCGGGAAAAAATCCAAAGTTGTTACAGTGTTTTACTAGTATCTACAAGATTTATTATGCTACTAATTCCCTGACCTCACATCTGTTTTTATTCCCCCCATGGTTCATGTTGCCCTAAATGCCCTATATTCTTCCTATTTCTAGAATATATCCACAACCTGGCTACAATTTCAAAGTCACTCACTTACTATTCACTTTGCTTGTAAAACATTTCTAGGAAAAATCTACAGAACTCAAACCATTACTTTCTTCAATCCCTATTAAATTCTTACCTTATTAGAAAACTTCCACTGATAGCCTATCAATAAAGCATTCCTGACAGGTCATTCTGTCTACATACCCTACTATTTTTATTTTCTCCCTAGGATGAATACTACCTGTCCTGTCTTTTTTTTATGGTAATTTTCTATGTCTTCCTACTAAAATTTATGTTCTAAGAGATCAATAAATTTTTGAATAAATGTATGAGTGCATCCATGTTTGAAATTAGCACACACTTAGACAATCCACAATCTTTAACTTAGAGTTTTTAAAAGTTTAAATGTTCTTGGAAAAAAAAAGTAAACCAGCATGTGGCGTGGGCCACTGGAATGGTATACAGGAAGACAGATGACTCTAACTGTACTACAGATATTTGATATGACCACACTGAAGGGGAAGGAGAAAAGTAAACAAAAAATGAAAAAAGGAGCTTACCTATATAACTTTGGAAGGCAGTGTTTTGACTGAAAACTGTAAAGTTAAAAACAAAAGGATCTATTTGTACACCCTCTACTCTAACTGGTAAATTATTTTTTGATGAAGGTATGGGGTAGCAATTCTGAAACGATTACACATTGAGGTTGAACAAGTATGTAAAAGGGTAATTGATTTCAGGATCCAGGTTTCCCCTTTTCAGAAAGGGAAGTTATCAATAGTCAAGAAAGAAAAGCTAAAATGAACCTCTTGGTACGTAATTAGAGCCAGACACCTCTAATGAATTTATGTTTAGCTTAATATGCATATGCAGATAGATAGATACTAAACCAGGTGTATGTGTGTATATATATGTATATATACACATACATATGTGTATATATACATATATAGATGTATATATATATATATGTAAGTATATGTATATGTGAGTATATATAGATTAGTATAATATATTCTCTGACATTCAAGAGATCCTAGAAGTGATGACACTCCAGTAGCAATAAGCACACCGGTGCCCAGACTTGCTTTTTAAATTACATTCTCCACTGAAAGGAACTAGAGAGACTGAGAGATAATGCCACAATCTAGGACTGGAACAGGGAGAATACAAGATGAGACCTGAGCATTATGTAGTACCGGAAGGTAATGTAGTACTCAAATGACAGCACAATACCAACAACAATGTGGGAATAGAAGAAACAATGTAAACTATTCCCAATGGCTATAGCTTAACAAAAAATTAAGCACAAAAATATAGTGTATATTAGATTATAACCTAATGTATAAAATAAATACATATGTTTCTATAGTAATACAATTATGTGACTGAATAAATAAATAAATGTGGGAGAAGATGAAAATCCTCTTAGAGAACAACTTCAATAATATATCGAGATATTCCGCCTCCAAGAGGTAGAGCTTAACTCCCAGGGCGTATGGATATGTGGGTGGTAAACTTAGGGACTCATGTCAAAAGAATATAGAAAAGTAACAACAGTAGCTTTATTCATAGTAAGGAAACCTATAAAATAGCACCTGAATCAAGTGATGAAGGTTAATATCACCAATGATATCATGTAGCCCAAGAAATAATGTAATGATAAGTGCTTGTTTCTTCCATGCTATTCTTTGTAAAGACACGACAACCATACATAGTTAAGACAAAAACCATCAAAGTGAAATTGAGGTATTAAGTGACAAAAAACCTGAATAGTACTCCTCAAGTATCAAGGTTGTGAAAAACAAGAAAAAACTGAGATTCCATCATAAGTCAGAAGCAGCTAAGGAGCCACGACGGGCAAATGCGATATGAAAACATAAATTGGATCATGGAACACAGAGAAGAAATTACTGAAAAACCAGCTATGTACAACTAAACCCAGTTTAATTAACAGTAATATGTCAATGTTGGTTTTGTAATTTTGTAACACTGACAAAGGTACCATGATAATATGATATTAATAAGAGAATTTAGGGAGAGTATATGGCAACCCTGCACTATCTCTGCAACTTTTATGTATATAGAGGATTATTTCAAAATATAAAGATTATTAAAAATAATAGTTTCATGACATTGAGGTAAAATAAAATTATTCAAATAAATGATCAAAATTAGAAATTAGAAATATCGCCAAATTAAAAAAAAACCAAGGTAAATAATAATAAAGATAAGAATATAAATGAGTGATATAGAAAACAGAAAAAAAAATTAGTCCTATCAATGAAATCAAAAGCTGGGTCTGAAAAAAATCAGTAAAATTGATAAGCCTCTAGTTAGCCTTATTAGGACACACTAGAACTGAACAGAATCAAGAAATATGGGTGGGCGATGGGACGCCTGGGTGGCTCAGTTGGTTAAGCGGCTGCCTTCGGCTCAGGTCAGGATCCCAGCATCCTGGGATCGAGTCCCACATCGGGCTCCTTGCTCGGCAGGGAGCCTGCTTCTCCCTCTACCTCTGCCTGCCACTCTGTCTGCCTGTGCTTGCTCTCTCTCCCTCTCTCTCTGACAAATAAATAAATATTAAAAAATTTTAATAAAAAAATAAAAAAGAAATATGGGTGGGCGAAAAAAGAAAAGAAATAAACTGACATAGTTAATCAATTATTGCAAAGGTACCCAAGCAATTCAGTGGAAGAAGGATAGTCTTTTCAAAATAAGGTAACAAAACAATTGTGCATCCATATAGAAAACAAAATCTAACTCTAATCTTGTATCTTATCCCCAAATTGACTTAAAGTGGCTCATAGACATAAACACAATAACTAAACCTATAAAACTTCTAGAAGAAAACTACTTGTGGAAATAGTTTGACAGTTTCTTACAATGGCAAGCATTTAATTACATTATGAACCATATTTCTAGCCCTTAGATGTTTATCCAAGACAAATGAAACTATATGTCTGCACAAGGAACTATATTCAAATACTCAAAGAAACTTTAAACATAATAGTTGAAAATTGTCCATGAATTGGAGAATAAATTATGTGGTATACCCATAAAATAGAATACTACCCACCAATGAAAATGAATCAGCTACTGATACTTGCAAAACATAGATGACTATCACAAAGATTATGTTCAGTTGAATAAACCAGACAAAAAAGTGCATTAAATGTATATGAAACAGTTGACATTACATCATATTAAATGAAAATCTAAAAATAGATAATTTAATTTCTATTATCAGAAAGCAGATCAGTGTTTGCTTACCATTAGTAAATGAGTTTCTTTATTGTGGAGTAATGGGAGGAATACTTACATTATAGAGACCTAATGTATTTAATCTATTAACCAATTAAACCTAATTAATTAAACCTATAGAGATTCTCATGTTCAATTTTGAATATATTTATGTTTCAAACATGTCTGTGTTTTATTAAAGAATTACCACAATAAATTGCACTATACATGTAAAAACTTACATAAAGTTTGGGAAAGTCATTGTTTTTGAGGATATCAAGGAAAGACGTAAATTTACGCATTTCTAACTTACAGTGCTAAACAAAGACAGGGTTTATGAGCTAGAGACATTATCCATATATTGAATTAATCCAGGCAGAAGTGGGAATTCAGAGTCAGGTCATTAGGCAAACATCCTCCTCTCCTGAATATCTTAGGAGTGTGTGGCTTTCAGGGAGCTCACTATACCTATGATAGAATATTGATGAATTTTGTTTAGGCTCAGTTGCATTTGGAAAAAAGAAATCCGTGACAGTAGTAGTCTCTATACAGAAATTAAACCAGAAGTCACAACCCCCCAGTTTTTACTACCTAATTAGTAATCATTATATCTATTTTAAAATGTTTATTTATTTATTTTTTAAAAGATTTTATTTATTTATTTGACAGAGAGAGACACATCGAGAGCAGGGACACAAGCAAGGGGAGTGGGGGAGGGAGAAGCAGGCTTCCTGCTGAGCAGGGAGCCTGATGCTGGGCTCAAGCCCAGGACCCTGGAATCATGACCTGAGCCAAAGGCAGACTCTAAGGACTGAGCCACCCAGGAGCCCTGTATCTATTTTTTTAATTCAGTTTTTGTGATGGATGTTAACTTGACATAACATTGTATCATAGGTATTATGGTTTATTGTTAAATTTTGTTAAATTTGTACTTATCTATGTTTTCTACATAACAAAAATATTCCTGCATTTTTTTGTAAAGGAACTAACATGTAGTTAAATGGAAAAGATTATAGACTAGATTATCATCTGATCAACTCCAAGATCTACCACTCCAGAGAATACACTAAATTGATAAATATTTGTTGAATACCTGTTATGTTCCAAGTTCTGTAGATAAGGAAAAACCACTCTTAATCTATTTCCCTTTTTTTAATAATGAAGATAAATCTCTGATTTACTCAAAGGATAAGCTAATACAGTTTACATTCATAATCTTAATTATTTATGTCAAAATAATTCTTAAATATAATTCACGTATGCTAGGAGACAAATTCCTTAAATAATAGGCTTCCTTTATCTTCTTAAATGTTCTGGTATTATGCAAGTTAATAAAAAATTTAGACTATTCTGTTTAAAAACACCCAGGTACATATTAATAGAATGTCAGAAATTCACTTAAGTAAGGTTTTACAAACATGGGGAAAAAATTCTCATCTATGCTACTCAAAACAAATTCCTTTGAACTTAAACTGCACTCTGTCCAATTTTCTGTAAAATTAAAACTGCTAAAATATAAAGTCTGATCATTTAAAATAAAATTAAAATTCTAAAAATATTAATAAGTTAAAACATAAAGGAAAATTGTAGAATCTTTTTTAGAAGACTAATTGTTTTCACCCACATTTTGTTGGAGAAATATTTCCCAGTTACACGATCATGGCTGTCACTTTGTAGGGCACCTGGGTGGCTCAGGAGGTTAAGCATCTGCCTTTGGGTGAGGTCATGATCCCAGGGTTCTGGGATTGAGTCATAAATCAGGCTCTTTTATAAATAATATCTGTCAAATAAATAATATCTTAAAAGTAAGAATACACTTTGCATATTTGTAAAATATTGGCTGTCTATCTTAGTCTCTCAAATCAGAATCTATTTTGCAGAGGCCTAGAATTCTATTATTAAGTGTCGACACATTATTATTATTGGATTATTTGACAAATTTTGGAAATCAATGAGAAGAAAATTTCCAGTAGCCCTAAATCAATAACTGCTACACAATTACTATATATTATGTATTCCACATAGTATCTATAATATATAATATATATATTCCACATAAAGACGGAATAGCCCTATATAAAGATAATAAAGAGCATTAAAAACTTAAGCCTTGATTGCTACTCATCAAAATTTTGTTGTTTTTCCCTTTCTATGCGTATGATAGGATAATATATTCTTAAAACTTTTAAATTAGGTATATTCCTGTGATCTTTATATGGCTTAAGCAGTTGTGATTGAGGGGCACCTAGGTGGCTCAGTTAGTTGAGCATCAGACTCTTTATTTCAGCTCTGGTCATGATCATAGGGCCATGATTTCAGGGTCCTGAAATCCAGCCCCATGTCCAGCTCTATGCTCAATAGGAAGTCTGCTTCACTCCCTTTCCTTGTCCCTCTCCCTATGCTCCTTCCCTTGCTCACTTTCTCTATAATAAAAATATGTAAATCTGTTAAAAAACTGAAGTTGTGAGTGAAAAGGATGTGTGTCAGGGCCATGCAAGCACTCTGAAAGCCAGTGAAAGATATGCCAGTTAATCTTTTTACTACCTTGGAAATTGTATCAGTTGTGTACAACATTTAGCTGAGTAGGCATAATAAGCAGATAATTCCATATATAGCAAGAATGAAAAATAAACTCTATTTTGTGAAGTGCTGTGATTTGGAGTTGTTAATTACAGCAGCAAAACTTTGACCACTGTAATTGATTTAGATGATGGGGAATTTAGAATCACCAAGAGGGAGCTGATTTCATAAGAACAGAAAACAGAAAACAAATAGAGAAACAAACAGTGAAGGATGGGGTGGTTGGTGTTGGTTTACACTGTGAGTAATGAGTGGTGAACATCTGTCATAGAAGTCTGAATGTATAGTGATCAGTGTTCTGCAATGGCCAAAACATTCGATAAAATTGTAGCCTATGAACACTTGGAAAACTTTTGTGTACTTAAAGAACTTGCATTCATTGATTAAAAGTTTTGAGAATAAAGTTTTTAGTAAGGATTTTTTGATATTTCCTGAAAAATGCAAGGCATTACATATGAGAAATTTTAAAAAGAACTGACTGGTCTGCTGGCTGATATGAAGACTAATGGAGAGATTCATAGATACACAATCCCAGGAAATTTTAGAATTAGGTAAGGCAAATGCTTTTCAATCAAAAATAGTAAGAGATAAAATTTAAAAATGTTTTGAGTGCCAAAGAAACTTGAAGACACGGGATAGATTAAATTGGTGCCAGTATTTTTTTTTTCTTTCTTTCATTTGGATTCCTGGCACTGGGGGAAAAAATCTTTAAACTGTTGCTCTCCCATCAAAGACTCCCACAGTTAAATTGAGAAAAATATTGGTCAAAAAGGAAGAACTGTAGCAATTTTGACAATTAAGTCTAGAAAGGATTTATAGGTGTAGTTATTGTCCCATATTCTGACTGGAATCCCAAAGATAAGAAACTCAGGAGGTGTTTAAGAAAGTTATCCTGTCGGGGCACCTGGGTGGCTCAGTGGGTTGGGCCTCTGCCTTTGGCTCAGGTCATGATCCCAGGGTCCTGGGATTGAGCCCTGAATAGGGCTCTCTGCTCAGCAGGGAGCCTGCTTTGCTTCCTCTCTCTGCCTGCCCCTCTGCCTACTGTTTGACCTCTGTCTGTCAAATAAATAAATAAAATCTTAAAAAAAAAAAAAAAGAAAGAAAGAAAGTTATCCTGTCAAGCAAACCAGACCCCCAAAGTAAGAAAGGCCTTGAGACTTAGGAAGACACCAGAGATCCCAAATTTATATGTGGAAATAATGCTTAAAATTTGTCAGTCCCCAAGAAATGTTTGTTTTCCACTGCATATATTTAGATAATTCAATGTAAAATATGGATAAAAGAACCTTCAAGATAATAAAACAATGGTCTCAGGAAAAATTCATCTAGGGAATGTTTCAAGAGGGAAAAAAAAGGACTATTTTCAAGGGATGTTCCCCACACATAAGGTAGAAAAGTTCTCAAAATTTTCCTAGTAAGTTTCAGAATTGTTGCATATCAGTGTTTACTGTGTCTGTCTTTTTAAAGATGCAAGACTTTTGTGAGAATTCAGAGACAGTTAATTTTACTTACTAATTAATTAATGTATTTATTTTAGTTTATCAAGAGAACACTTAGTTTTAGTTCCTCAAGAAACTGTTCATTTGTTTCACTTTTCTTGGCTTAGTTAATCGAGAGGGGCCACTACCACGGATCACCCAAGATTAATGGACTTTGACTTGGTTCTGTGATTGCACAGAATTTGAGATTGTATAGTTTGGGAATATATGAGTGGTTTTTTTTTTTTCTGAGATGCAGAAATTGGATTGAATATTTGATCCTAAAAATGCTGACCCTGGACATTATGGCTGTTTACCAAATATCTCTAATTCTCCCACTGTTAAGTATATGATGGTATTACACTCTCCTGCCTACTTGAAACTTATTTTGATTGAATATCTTACTTTGATCAGTGCAAAGTGAACAAAAGTGATTATGTCTCACTTCTAGTTGGAAACTTTAAAAGCTAACGTGTAATTCACCATATTCCCTTCATCTTGACCAAAACACTGTAGATGCATGTGATAAGGGAGAGGCTCTAACAGTATCTGTTCCAGAGTGAGTGAAATAAGCAGTTCTTTTTTAACCTACATTGGACACGTAGAGCAAACAAGAATTTTTTTTCCTGTGAAGCCACTAAGATTTGGGGGCAGTTTCTTCCAGAAACATAACTTAGCCCATCCTGATAAAATATTACTAGATTAATTATTCAAGACAAAGGACTCACTGATGGATCATTTTAATATTAATCTATCCTCTTAGTTCATCTAATTTTTCGTATACATATTGCTTTTTATTATAAAGAAAAAGTGAAAATTGGAGGGAGAAATATGTGACAAACAGACTATAATTCAAGAAAACATATCACTGACAGTTAAATATCAATCAGAAGATAAGATTCAGCTTTCATTTTAAGTCAATGAAATTTTAATGCAATCGTCCTGGAAAACACACCTGAGTTTAGGCAGATGGTATTAAATATATTTGTTAGGAACTGCTCATTTACTCCTTTCTGTGAATATGGTTGGTATATACACTTCTTCTCTTAAATGATGCTGGTGATATGAGAAAATGCATTTCTCCAACTATTATCTTAATTTGGTAATATTGAAACAGATGTTCTGTGAAGAATACAACTTAAAAAGAAATTTAGCCTATGATATATTTTTGTGGAATGTGTTTCCTTTTTCTCCTATCTTGTGATGAAGACATATTTTATTTATAAATCTAGAAGAATTTATCCCATTAAGGAACCATATTCAACACAATAATACAATATGAAAATATTCTCACTAGTCCGATCTTTTAACCTTATGAAGTCATAGAGTACCTAGAATAACCCAGTTATATGTATGATCAGTAAATAGTGATATATACATAATACAAAATAAACATATTCCTATGTAGTTGTCACATCCAAAGGACTTTGGCCTATACGTCAACTGGCCACACAGCAAAAATGCTATGTTCCACATGAAGAAACACTGAGAAATATTCTTTATGTATTAATTCCCAGAATTGATGGATGAATAGCTAAGCATAATTAATGTAGCACTTTAAGCAGATTTGTATGTATCAGTTCTGTCATCTTTCATTTTATTGAAAGAAAGTTGGAAGAATTGTGTTAAAACAAAGGAAGGACAGATAAATTCTGGCATAAGAAATTAAACAGTTTACTTTTGAGATCCTTTAAAAAATAGTGGCAGAAGGTTTCTTAACACTAAAAAGAAAATACTATTAATCACAATCACAAGTCTGGTAAGTTATAATTTCAATTTATGGATGTTAAAAATTAAAAGAATAAAACTAAAATTATGATTGATGAAAAGAAGCTAAGTACTATGCTTATTCACTGGTTCAAGTAAGTATTAAAATATGGAGGTAGTTTAAAATATATTCTTGGGAAGATCACGTATTTCAGGAATATATTTCAGAATATATATAAATTCTTAGCAAGTCCATGTATACATATATAATGCAATTCTGTGTGTATGTCTGTGTGTATAGATACACACACAGAGAACTTATGTGTATAGATATATATACATAAATAGTATATATACTATTTTTTTAAATTCATTTGACAGAGATCACAAGTAGGCAGAGAGGCAAGCAGAGAGAGAGAGAGAGGGAGAAGCAGGCTTCCCGCTTCCCTCTTTTCCTTCCCTCCCTCCTTCCCTTCCTTCCTTCCTTCCCTTTTCTTTGTTGTCATCTTCTTTTTTTTTTTTACTTTGGTATTTCTATATGATAATGAAGTCATATATAAACAAAGACAGTTTTATATCTTTATTTCAATCTGGATACAATTTTTTAAAGATTTTATTTATTTTACAGAGAGAGAGAGATCACAAGCAGGCAGAGCAGCAGGCAGAGGGAAGTAGGCTCCCTACGGAACAAAGAACTTGATGTGGGGCTTGATCCCAGGACCCTGAGATCATGACCTGAGCCGAAGGCAAAGGCTTAACCCACTGGGCCACCCAGGCACCCCTCAAACTGGATACATTTTATTTCCATTTTTTTAGACTTTTGCTTTAACTATAATTTCCACACTGATGAAAATAATAAGTAATATTAATAGAAGTGGACTAAAATAGTGTGGTTTTATACATTTATGGTAAAAATCACATTCATAGGGGCGCCTGAGTGGCTCAGCAGGTTAAAGCCTCTGCTTTTGGCTCAGGTCATGATCCCAGGGTCCTGGGATCAAGCCCCACATCGGGCTCTCTGCTCTGCGGAGAGGCTGCTTCCTCCTCTCTCTCCCTGCCTGCCTCTCTTACCTACGTATAATCTCTGTCTGTCAAATAAATAAATAAAATCTTAAAAAAAAATCACATTCATATAACAATCACAGATAGTAAGGTTTTTTTAAAAAACTCTTTCCCATCATTTGGCAGATAAGTTTAATACATATATCTTACATAACACATAGTGGCAAATTCCATCCAGCATGGATAATTGCTAATAGCTTGTCATTTCTACTTCAGTTGATTTGCTTATATATGAAATGAAAGTTGTGTTCATCCTCATGCCTATTTATACTAGTTTTAGCCTTTTTATACACAATCATAGTAGATTAAATATTAGTTAAAACACTGAGACATGAATTAGGAAGATGGGGTGTCATTATTTATATAAAAATTGCAGCTTTTCCATTATTTGGATATGGTAGGTAAATATGATTGATTAAACAAATATATGTAAGGTTGTGAATTTCTGTGAAGATAAGCAACATCTTTGTAAAAAACTGGAGGAAAATTATAACCAGGTATCATTTTTCTACACTTCTACTACTACAAAATTGTCTTGAGTTTATCAGTATACTTTGGATAGAGTAAAACTGTAATCATGAAGTCCTATTGTTTGGTTTTGCTTTTTTTCCCCTTGCCTCAGGAGACATATATAAAATAAGTTGGTACAGGTGTTGTCAAAGAGGTTACTGCCTGTTCTCCTCTAGAATTTTTATGACTTTATGTCTCACATTTAGGTCTTTAGTCCATTTTCATTTTGTTTTGGTGTATGGTATAAGAAAGTGGTCCAGTTTTTCCAATACCATTTACTGAAGAGATTTTTTTTCCATTGGATAGTCCTTCCCGCTTTATCAAAGATTAATTGACCATATAGTTGTGGATTCACTTCTGGGTACAATAAAATACCTCTGCACATTGAAAGAAATAGTCAACAAAACTAAAAGGCAACCTTCAGAATGGGAGAAGATATTTGCCAATGACTTATCTGTTAAGGGTTAGTATCTAAAATCTATAAATAAGTTGTCAAACTCAACACCAAAAAAACAAATAATCCAGTTAAGAAATGGACATAAGACATGAATAGACAACTTTCCAAAGAATACATCCATATAGATAACAGACACATGAAAAGATGCTCAATATCACTCATCATCAAAGAAATACAAATCAAAACTATAGTGACCTCACACCTATCAGAATGGCTAAAATCAACAATATAAGAAACAACAAGTGCAGGTGAAGATGTGAAGAAAGAGGAACCCTCTTGTCATGTTGGTGGGAATGCAGATTTGAGCAGGCACTCTAGAAAACAGTATGGAGGTTCATCAAAAATTAAAAAAATAGAACTACTCTATGATCCAGCAATTGCACTATTAGTTATTTACCCAAAGATACAAAAATACTAATTCAAAGGGATACCTGAAGCTCAATGTTTATGACAATATTATCTACAATAGCCAAGTTATTGAAATAACTCAGGTATCCATTGACCGAGGAACGGAAAAAGAAGATATGGTACATAGATACACAATAGACTATTACTTGGCCATAAAAAAGAACAAAATTTTGCATTGACATGGATGGAGCTAGAGAGTGTTTTGCTAAGTGAAATGAATCTGTGAGAGACACAAAAACCAAATGATTTTGCTAATATATGAAAATTAAGAAACAAAACAAATAAGCAAAGGGGGAAAAAGAGAGAGGCAAACCAAGAAACAGACTCCTAACTATAGAGAACAAACTGATGGTTATCAGTGGGGAGTTGGATAGGTAGGTGAGTTAAATAGTGATGAGGATTAAAGGGTGTACTTGTGATGAGCACTGGATATTGTATGGGAGTGTTGAACCGCTATATTGTACACCTGAAACTAATATTACATTGTATGTTAATAACTGGAATGAAATCAAAATGTTTTTAAAAAACCAACAACCTGGTAATCATGACCTATACCACTTGATTGGAACTTAATTCAAAGGAGATGAAGAACACTGATCACCGCACAATATTTCAATAAAAGTCCTTCTTCTTAAGTAAAAATTATAAATGTACACTGAGATGCTTTATTCAAATATAAAAGACATTCTGTTAAATTATTCCCTAAGAAGACTCTCATCATTAAGAATTTGGGAGCATCCTAGAACTACCACTGCCAAAGAATATACTGCTGGTCAGAATATTTAGCACAAAGCCTTTGAGTACATTATGAAATGATCATGTATAACTGAAAATGTGTATACCTCACAACCCAGCAATTCAACAGCCAGTTACATGCCTCAGAGAACTGACAGTGCACCAAAAGTAGGAATATTCATGGGAGTAGTTGTTATAGTAAAACACTGAAAACAACAGCACAAATGTGAGTTTAAAGAAAGTTGGATTAATAAATTGTGGAATATTCACATATATATGTATATATACACACACACATATATATATCATAACATGCGTAACTACAACTTTAAACAAAAATGCATACAACATAGAAGAATCATGAAAACTACAATGTTGAGTAAAAAGAACATTTGAAAATATTACACATCTTGTGGTGACACATACATAAAAATTAGAACAATGTTAAGCAGAGGAATGCAGAGGATGCTACAGGAAATGGTGGAGTCTTTGGCTCCAAGAGTTTGCTCTTCTACAGAAGCAACAAGTAAGCTGGCAAAAACCATCAGAGCCAACCTTTTCAAAATTCAAAAATCTGATAAAAACTTACAGCAACCAGGGGAGTGCTTAATGAAGAAAAAGGCAACTAAATATTGGTAATAAATAAAGCATGATGGCAGTTTGTCCATGTGCCATCCCTTATCTGCAGCTGAATGGTAGTCATAGGGTCATAATTCATATTTTTGGTGTGTATCATTGGTGCAACAGTGGGCAATAGAGACCTTGTTCTCAAAGAATTATGATTTTGTGTTTTGACATTTGTTCCCTAATGATCTGCTTAGAGGCTTTCCTTTGTCCTTTCCTCCTCAGAAAACTTTTAGGGTTGAACCACCCTCTGGGACAGCATTGGTTAAAACAACTTAAAAGTATATACTACCTGTAGCTATCAGGAGCTAGAATAGCAAATATGGCAGCAAACAGCCTTAAAAGATTGGTCAGGGGAGGAAGATGTATGGGGGATTAAGGATTTCAAAGGGTTCCATGTATACCAGGGAATCCTGGGAGCCATATGTATGACCAGGGCTAGAATCATCCCCAGAGAAGCCCAGAGAGGACTGGAGGCTTGTACATATGGCTGGTCTTTGAGGTCTGTGTAAATAAGAAAGAGGTTAGGGCTAATACAGAGTTTTAGTCAGCTTTCCACAGCTCAGAGCCAATCTATAAAGACCAAGAAAGAATTTTTGTTGTTGTTGTTTTGCTTTTGTTTGTTTGTTTGTTTTTCTTTTTGACTTATTTAAGAAAATTTAATTTCTTTTTTGACATTTAAGAAAATTTCTGTTAGGTCACTGGATGACCTGATATAATGGAACAGAACAGTCAGTGGCCACATGTCAAAAAATACAACCTTTGCAAAAAGTAATTTAGAAAAATCACAAAACAGCAGACAGCTACAGCTCATAAGCAGCAATGCTCACCTTACGAAGGAGGGCTTGCGATTTGCAGAGTCACCACATTATGATATTCAAAATGTCATGTTTTCATGAACAAAAAATATGAGATCTGCAGAGAAACAAGAAGGTATGGCCCTGAGGCAACCCAGACATTGGGATTACTAGATAAAGACTTGAAGCAAGTGTTTCAACTGTGCTCACACTAAGGGAAACCATAGACAAAGAACTAAAGAAAATCAGGAGAATCCTATCAACAAATCAGAAATATTAGTAAAGAAGTAGAGATTATAAGGAAGGGCACCAAATATCAATTTTGGAGGTGAAAACTACAAAACCTGAAATTAAAAAAAAAATCACAATGGTTCAACAGCACATTTGGGCAGGCAGAAGAAACAATAAGAAATCTTGAAGATAAGGTAATTGAAAGTATCCAATTTGAGAACAGAAAAAAAAAATTGAAAACAAATTTAACAGAGTTTAAGAGACCTAATGGGTACCATTGAGGATACCAACACAGACATTAAGGGGGTTTTAGAAGGAAGAGAGAGAGATACAAGGACAGAAAGAATTTCTGAAGAAGTAATGACTAAAAACTTCCATTTGGTGAAATACCTGAATTCAAATGTCTAAAAAATGCAATGAGCTCCATATGGGTATATAATCAAAGAGTTCCACACCAAGATTCAGTATTTTAAAAAGGTGAGGGATAACACACACAAAATTCAAAATTGCTACTAACTGAGCAGTGTGAAAGGAAGGGAATGGGAAAAAATGTGAATAGCTCCAATAATATTGGTAAAATGCTTTATAAGATATGTACTGGATTACAAAAATAAAGTAACCATACCTCATAGTATCTGTGTGTCGCATATCATTTGATAATCAAATATATGTTTTGAAAAGTACCTAAAGAGATCCTAATATTTTGTAATGAGAACAAAAAAACTAAAAATAGTTAAAGTAAATGAATAAGTAATTCACAATAGAGGAAATACAAACATCAATCATATGAAAACTTGAAAAATCAGACAACACAAAGAAATCTTTCAACTGGTAAATTGAAAATAAAATGACTGAAAATATATATAACAAAGATAGTTCATAAAAATAAATAGACTAATTCAACAGGAACTTATGCAATTATAAATTCTCATATCTTTATAAATTGGCTTCAGTTATGTAGTAAAAAAAAAAAAAGCTGACTGAAATAAAAGTAGAGATAGACAAGTCTGAAAGTTTAACATATCTCATTCAATAAATGATAGGACCAGTTGTCAAAAATATCATTAGGTACAATATACAAAGAACTCTTAAAACTCAACAATTAAAAAAAAAAGATTTTAAAATGGTCCAAAAACTTTGACACCTAGCCAAAGAAGTATAGAAATATGGCATATAAGCATATGAAAAGAAGTTTCACATCCCCTTTCATTAGGGAAATTTAAAGAACAAAACAAACAAACAAACAATGAGATACCACTGCACTACCTATTAAAATGACCAAAACCTAGAACACTGACAAGACCATATGCTGGCCAGGAGGTAGAGCAACAGGAACTCTCATACATTGCTGGTGGGAATGCAAAATGGCACAGCCAATTTTGAAGATAGTTTGGTAATTTCTTACAAAAGTAAGCATACTCTTACCATATGATCCAGAAATTGTGCTCTTTTACCTGAAGGTATTGAAAATCTATGTCCACAAAAAACCTGAGCACAAATGTTTATAGCAGCTTTATTCATATTTGCCAAAACTTGGAATCAAACAAGGTGTGCTTCAGTAGGTGAATGAATAAACTATTTTACATCTAGAAAGTTGAATATTATTCAGCACTGAAAATAAATGACCTATCAAGCCATGGAAAGACATAGAGGAAACTTAAGCGCATGTTACTATTATTTACTAAAGGAGTCCATCTAAGAATGGTGTATTCTGTATGATTCCAAATTTATGACATTCTGGAAAAGGCATAACTATGGAAAAGCCAAAAATCAGTTCTCTGAAAAGATTTCTAAAGTTGTTAAATATCTAGCAAGATTGGCCAAGAGACAGAGATAGAGAGAGAGAAAGTGAGTCAGAGAGTGAGTGAGTCAGAGAGAACACACACACACACACACACACACTAGGCCAATATCAGGAATTAAAAAGGAGAAAATCAATATAGATATTATGTATTCTTAAATTTGACAATCTTTTTAAAATGAAAACTTGAAATATATAAATTACATAAGATAAAAATAGCACTAACTTAAAATAAATAGCACTAACTTAATCCCTAAGTAAAAACCTTTACCTTTAAGATTATTTGGTGTGGGGTACCTGGGTGGCTCAGTGGGTTAAAGCGTCTGCCTCCTGCTCAGGTCATGATCCCGGTGTCCCGGGATCGAGCCCCGCGTCAGGCTCTCTGCTGAGCGGAGAGCCTGCTTCCCTTCCTCTCTCTTCGCCTGCCTCTCTGCTTAATTGTGATCTCTGTCTGTCAAATAAATAAATAAAATCTTAAAAAAAAAAAAGATTATTTGGTGAACTTTGGATAGACGAATTTTTTTTCTTTCCTTTTCCTTTTCCCTTTTAAAAATGTTTCTTAAATAAGACATACAAGTATGGACAAGAGGAAAATTATTGATGACATTGGCTATATTATACTTGTAACTTTCTGTTCTTCAAAAGACACCATTGAGAGAGATAAATAGCACCCCAGGCAGTGAAAGATGATATTCACAACACATGCATCTGATAAAGAATTCTTAATTAAAACATACAGAGATCTCAATTAATAAGGAAAAATAGCACAACTCATTGTTAGTCATCAAAGAAATGAAAACTAAAAGTGCCATACCACACTTACACATGCTCACCAGAATGGCTAAAATGAAATAGACAATGCTAAATTTGGTAGACACTAAAATTGTTAGAGGATGCAAGTGAAAAAGTAGTTAGAACTATTTGTACAATTCATAAACCCTTAAGCAGTCTTTGCTAAAGCTCAACATATGCATATCTATGACACATTCCTGAATATATATCCAAATAAATGTGGCCACACACCACTTAGAACACATGTATTAAAATGTTTATCATAGCATTATCCATAATAGTGCAAAATGCCTATCAACAATAGGCTAGATAAATAATATTTATTTAATAGAATAGTATACAGAAATAAAGAATATTCTACAAGTACATAAACAACATGAGTGAAACTCACAAATAAAATATTAAGCAAAGGTACCAGATCAAAGTGTTATATTTCATATGATTCTATTTACATAAAGTATTCAAACTGGAAAGATGAATTTATGACTTCAGAAGCTTTGTTTCGGGGAGAAGTGAGCTCTGAATGGGAATGGTGTAAACAAGTCATCTGGGAATTTGCCAACATTCTGTTTCTTGATTTGGTTGAACTTAATCAGGCGTGCTGAGTTACATACTTATGATATATGAACTTTCAGTGTAATGGCTTACAAGTTATCTCTGTCTGGAAGCAGTATGCTTGCATTATTAGCTTTGCTCAAATATTAAATATGTATGCATTAAATAACATATTATATCTCTTATAGATATCTATGTGCACAGTCTTCTAATACTGTGATATAGAGATGGTGGTTGCAGGTTTGAGGTGGCTGAAATCACCTTGAGATTAATGTAAAATCTCATTAATGTAAGAGAATAATGTAAAGGAAGAAATTCCAAAATTGACTCCTTAGAAATAACAGGCAGAATGAAGTTTAGTACAGAAACACAGCTACTATTTTTTAAGGAGATAGCAGCTTCAAACACAGACAAGTCTTCCTCTGGTAATAATAAGTTTCAATAAGCATATTCCAACAAGTGTGATAAAGGAAAAGGCACTTCTTGATTCTACAAACTATCATTTGCAATATCAATTCAACATTCTGTATCTGTCCTATCTAAATACAGGCTAATTAGATTTTCTGTCTCCCATCTCATTATTTCAGTCCATCTTCCCAGAGGATATTTTAAAACAAGCGTATGATCGACTCATTTCCAATATTTAAAATGTTTCAAATATTCCACTCTTGCTTATGGGAAAAGTTTAAATTCTACAGTCAATCCTTGAATGTCTCCATATTTGGCCTTCACTTAAATATATAGTGTTAACTGCTTTTCTTATCTTTCTCTCATATTCAAGCCCCATGATTTTGAAATCAGAATTGCTGACATTGGGGTGCCTGGGTGGCTTAGTGGGTAAAGCCTCTGCCTTCAGCTCAGGTCATGATCCCAGGGTCCTGGGATCGAGCCCCGCATCGGGCTCTCTGCTTGGCAGGGAACCTGCTTCTCCCATCTCTCTCTGCCTGCCTCTCTGCCTACTTGTGATCTCTGTCTGTTAAATAAATAAATAAAATCTTTAAAAAAAAAAAAAAGAATTGCTGACATTTATATGAATCATGTATTCATTAAGTTTATAGCTCCTAATATGAGGACTGCTTTGTCTTGAATGATCTCTTGTCCACTTGGGAGTAACTGACATGTGTCAACTGAAGAATGAAGCTTTATTGGACCTTAGTTTGTAGTACTGCACATTATGGGTAACATTGCAATATTTATAACTATTTAATGCACTAATTTTATTCCCCAGATCCCAGACTGTAAGCTTCCTGAGCACAACGGACTGTGTCTTGTGCTTTCTATCCCAAATTTCCAGCTCCATGTCCAGCACATAGGAGGTTAAGTGAGCATCATATTAATTAGGATAGGTTAACTGCAAGGAAGGTAGAACTAAAAGTGGTGGCATTTTTTCTTTCTTACATAAAAATCTGAGGGTATATAATGGGGTTTTAGGATGGTTTCTTAGTGGTGTGTCTCTTGACGTCTTCTGTCTTACTTCTCTGCTGTATGTGGTTTCCATATACAAATTCACCCCAGTATTGATGAAAATGGAAGGAGGTCCTGAAATGTCATTTAAAAGAAAATATCAAGACTTTCATAAAACATTTCCAGTAACACCAAAATTGAGTCACATGGCTTACCTGTTTGTGGTGGAGGCCGAGAATTCAGGGCTAACTCTGGGTGTCCTCCCCATTCTTCCTCAATGACCCCTTCTTCTACATCCACTTCTCGTTCTTCTTACTACTTAATTCCATTCCTTTGTCCCCCGCCCCTGTCCCTCCTCAGCCTTTCCTCCTCTCCTAATTTCTATTGACCACACTTTTCTACGAAGCCACACAATCCTTGAATAGAGAGGCATAAGTGGAACAGACCAACCAGAAAATACATCTGAGCATATTGAATTTAAAAAGATAAATGTTCATCTTAAACACAACGCACATAAATACATTTTATACTAGTAGATGTATTACTATTTCTGATTTATATGTGCAGATATATTATATGGAGTCAATTTCCAATTACCACTCGGACTTTTAATTCTCTAATATTTGTTCTGTCAGAAATGTGTAATCACATGTAACCATAAAAATTTCTCTGTTGATTCCCTTGATCCATATATTTTTTACCACACAGTAATTCAGTGAAATTATAAAATGGTTTATATTTAATGTTTATTTTTATATACATATAATCCTCAATCATGTGATTTATTTTTGATTCACCCATAGCAGGTTATATTTCTTGGCTAAATGTATGACTAAAATGGAGTACTGTTCTTCTTGTAATGTCAATATTTCTGATGACAATTTGAAGATATTGGATTTGACAGACTTGTGCAGATTTGCCCATGGTCAAAAAGACTCAGCCAAAGTATCCGTTGCCATGGTATTTTACCGTAGGCTATCCTGGTACACTGTCTATTTTATTATTCTTTGGAAGCAAAGTTACTTTTTAAGAAGTGAAAAACACTTTGAAGAATCTTGTCTTTGGAAGAAAATAAAAAGTAGGCATAAGCAGTTGAAATGATTTCTTAAATATTATAATATTGTATTGAAAGACCACCTTGATAATGTGTGTCTCACATACACACATATACAGACACATACACACACCTTGAAAATATGGCATCTGTTTGTATCATTTTATTTCACTTTAAATAGCAGTCTATGCCTTTTTTTAGGAATTGAAATTGTCTTGTTAATTCCAAACTACAGACATACACGAAATCTTAATGATTTTAAACATTCCATAAACATCTCAAGCTGGTAATTCAATGAAAAATTTCAGTAAACTTTGTGTCAGTATAGCATATAAGTACATATCATAACCTTATGATTTTTAAGAAGCAAATATACCCATGTGCTTGGATCAAGAAATAAAATAATACCTGTATCCTTTGTGCCACTACTCCCTTACAAAGGGAACCAGCATTCTTGTCTTCTGTCAACATTTATTGGATTTGCTGGTTTTTGAATTTATATAAGTGAGATTATAAAATACATACACTGTGTCTGGCTTATTTTTCTCAATCTTATGTTTGTGAAATAAATTGATGGCTTATATATAGCGTAATTTGTTCATTCTCAGGACAACATAATATTTTATAGATCATATCCTCTCGACCTTGGCCCTGTTGATATTTTTGACCAGATATCGCTTGGATGCGGGGCTGTTCTGTGCATTTTACGATGTTTTACAACATCCCTGGCCCCTACTTTCTGGATGCCTGTAACACTATCCCCCTCTGCCACAGGCTATGACAATTAAAAATACCTCCCAACATCACTAAATGTTTCTGTTTGAGAACCCCTGGAATGGATGTACCAAAGTATTTATTCAATCATCAGTTAATAGACTTCTAGCTAGTTTCTGGGTTTTTCTTTTCTTTTTCATTTTAAAAATAAATATCAGTGCTACAAAATTCGTGTAGCTTTTTTTCTTATAACTCCTTTTGCCCATATTTTTAGTCATACGAATTTTTGTTGAGTATATATCTAGGATTAAAATGCGGGGTCATAAAAGATGGATTTGTTTCCAGTAGTTTTTTAGCGTGTTTATACTAGTTTACACCCTCCCAAAAGAGTCTTAACTGCTCCAAATGCTCACGAGCACTTGCTATTTTAAATTTTTTTTCTGTGATAGGTATTTGGTGAATTATTATTGTTTTGACTTCTATTTCCCTGATGCTCATAAACTTTAAGCAACTTTCTCAATGTTTAACTATTGCTTAGATTTTCTTTGTTTTGAAATGTTGAGTTAAAGTTCCTCACCTGTTTTATCTGTTGGGTTACTTATATTACTGATTTACGGGATTGTGTATATATCTTAATTGAATTATGGGAATGTGTACACATGCTGAATATAAAATTCTTTATTGGGTACACATATAGTAAATATCTTCTCTTTTGCGATTTGACTTTTCATTCTCTTTCTGGTGTCTTTTGACTGGGCTTTTTTCTATCTCTGGTTTACACTGATCCTTACAATGTATCCTTCCAAGATCTGAACTGAGAGCTTGTGGTACTTTACCCATTGTTAGCTAGTTTTGTCTCCCTGGTAACTCTCAAATATTGCAGTCAGCTTTTCAGCTGCTTTCTAACATTGCATAGCTGAGAAAGACAAATGCCTCATGCTGTAAACTAGGGTAGATTTTTGGGGTCACTTCACTGGGCTTTTCTTATCTCTGAGATCTTAGCCCCTAAAGTTGTGTTGACCTTTCTTCTTCAAACTCCCTCAGCTGACTTTTCTGCATCTTAGCTGCTTTCCACTAAACTCAGTTTCTTGTGCGGCACAACTACAATATTACTAAGTGGCTCAAGAGCAAAAGTGTGACATAGAAACTTAACGCACTTTAATGAGCTTCCCTTTTTATGGGTTCCTGTCCCCTCAAGTCCTGGCTGCCTCAGCCTTCCAATACCAGTGAAAACCTTTAAAAACACTACCAGGTTTCTAGTTGTTCCTAAAGAAAATGTTTTTTTTCTACAAGGTGAAGTGGAACTGTATTGATGAGTAGTTTTATAACAGGCAAATTATTGACATGAGATGATAATTAAATTCATAAAAATCCTACCACATTGTTTCTATATTGGCAACCATTTTAATGTCAGAGAAATGAAAAAAAAAGTCAGAGATATGAATGATTGTAATAGACTTCTACTTAATGTTCCTAAACAGATATTTTGGATTTTAACTTTAACAATTTTTAATATATTTTTTAGCATTGTATCTGGGCTTTTGACTTTGTTGTTTGTGTGTGTATGTGTGGTAACAGCCTATTTAATGTTCCCAACCTTAGAATTTCATGCAAAATATCTTTTCTAATGTAAAAATATGACATTTTATAAAAATGACAAATTATAGTGTGACAGCTCAAAAGAATATATGCCTTTTTCATTGGCATGCAGTAAAGAACTATTTGTTGTCTCTCTGATATCTGATGCTTTTTGTTAGGTCATGTCAACTGTCTGCAATGCATTATGTTTAAATCAAAGTATAAAAGTAAATAGCAAGAAAAGAGAAGATGCATGAATCACCAGTCTTCCAAATTAATAGCAGAGCTACAAAGCTGTGTGAAATAGATCATTGTATGACTAACTGTATTTATGCCTTGGGATCTGAATTGTCCACTGTAGCTTTGAAACTGTGTGCATTTCCCTTTTCCTTATCTTCTACTTTCAGTGTCATTCTTTTGTCAATGAAATAACCTTCAGCAAGCCAAAAGTGTTCATATAGGTGTACCTTTGAGAGTGCTCGTAATGATTATAATTCCATTACAATTAGAGTGAAATATGTTAACATGTTACACTTTTAACTAGTGTATATTTATATCTATTACCAAACAGGAACCTCATAGTAATATGAATTATGGGCAGACAAAATGATTATTCATCTCTGTTTTTTTTTTTGATTTTCAAATTTTTTTTTTAATTTTTATTTTTTATAAACAAATTTTTATCTATTCATCTCTGTTTTATGGATAAATGCGCCTTGGTGTTTTAGGAAAGATCTAGCAGTTAATACAGGCGAAGGTAGCACTTGAAACAAAAGCCTCTGAGTTATTAGGAAGAAAAAATTACATGAGAAACATTATATGATCAGCATGTGATCAGGATACCTATGTGTGCATTTTTCTTATAAGATGAAATAAAACATGGATATTTTAAAACATTTTTCTGATTGAATTATCACATCCAGTGCTCTGTTTTCCTCTATATGATGGGACCATGATATGCTAAGCCAAGCTATGCTTTCACAAGTGAGGCAAGTGTTTGTTGCCTGCTGTCTTTTTACTTGTTAGCAGGGGAAAGAGTCCTTACAGAATGGAACTAAAAGAAAAGATGTGCTTATGAAAACATTATTTTTTCTTACATATTTCTTGCTGAAAATATAATGAATTAAAAATATAATGATAAACTATAATGTAAATAGTGTTAACTCTAATGCATAAACTTTCAATTCCCTACCCACCCAACATCCTCATTTATTTTAATCTGCTCCAACTACGTCCCTTCCTGTCCATGGCTAATTAGATTAAATGTTGGCCCAAATTATGACAGACTCCATTGCTAAAAGAAAAAAAAAACAAAACTAAGCTGTACGTAACTGCAAAAGGAAGGTTATGACACTTGAATGAAAGATCCTGTGTCATTGGTGTTGGGGTACACATATCAGTGCAATAAGTGAATCAAGCAAATAATGACACAAAACAAACTGGGACACCTTGGATTATTAAAATCCATTAAAGATCTACATTTATTTAAAATCCTTTGCAATGTTCTTTTATTGCTAAGAATAACACAATTCCTTCAAGTCTTGGGCTACTTGCTCATTCTATCAGTACTGTATAGTGTGACACGTAGTGAGTTTGGGGAAACAGAAGTCACTTGGTAATGAAAATTTAGTTGTTCCATATTCCTCATATATTTTTCTGATAACAAAACATTAAAGCTTCATATTGTAGCAGTACAGAGTGAGTAGGTCCAAGTTTTTTTGAGAAATTAAGAATAACGGGCTGTACTAAATTCTAATTTTTCACAAATATCTTTGCATCATGTTGGCATGTCAAGTTCCCAAGCTACCTTAATATTTTGCAATCATAAGTGAAATAAATATCATGAAACAAAAATGAAAGATGCATAATTGAGTGAGAAAATAAAACTTAAATTTGGTTCCAGAAAACCAAATAAATATAACATTAATGACAGCTGGTACCCTGCCTTAATAATCCCCCAAAAAGGAAAGATTTGATTCTTTTGTGATTGAAGTAAGATGGCATATCAATTCTCCTCTTACCTGAAATCCTTCTGTGGAGCATAAAACATCAACATTTATGTGAATATTTTCTTTTTTAGGATTAGGTGGCCTTAATAGCATTTTCTTATTAGCTCTAAATTTAGTGTTCTAACTTCTTCTCTTTTCTGTCATCTTTATTGTAAGTACTAGAATTCATAAGGTAGTTTATAATAAAAACATTAAGTCAAAAACATTCACATAATTTATCATGTTATTGTAAAATAATGTTTACTATTCCCTTTTCCCCTCCAAAATAAGAAACATAATTTGATTTTACTTAGGCTTTAAATAACTGAGAGAAAACAGAAATCACATCAAGGCAATGGATGAAATAGATACCTAGGAATGATTTTTCACATAGTATATTAGTTATAGGTGATCAAAGTGAAATACAGAGTTGCTCATTCTATAAAGAATTCATTTCATAAGAAATAAATGGATTTCAACTTAAGCTCCCTAACCTCATGAAATTATTTATTCAAATAATGACAAATTTATTGATGGTAAATACAAATTTATGAGTATGCTGGGATAGGCAGTAAGGCTTTTTTGTTCTTTGATATTCCTGTCTCTTTCATCCTTATATTCTTAGTTTATAAGGTACACTGGAACAGAGAATATAAAATTATTTCTTTTGTTATTCTAATTGAGAACCTAGTTAATTAATAACCTTAGTACAAATATGCATGTATGGTAAACAGATGAAAAGTGGGTGAATATATGTGCAGATTGGTGGATAAACCAATTGTCTAAAGATACGGAACTACATGTTATATCTGCACCAAAAAAGAGAAAAAATATAGTAACATTAATACATCTTTTTTAACAATCAGGATTTGGTTTTTGGAACTTGTTATAACAATTAAACTTTAATTCAAACTGGTTATATATCAAATGATAGATAATATAGGTGAGGCACATGTGGTCAAAATACTTCATTGTAACTTCTATAGCTCAAAATAGCAAGGGTATGCTGATTAAGAAAAATGCAGTGTATCATTTATTTATGAAGATGAATATGCATAACTTTTTATATGGAGTAAAAATAACATAATAAAATGCATCATTCTAAAAAGTGTACATCTTTTATATCCATTGTATGAATAAGCTTTAATAAGCTTTTATTTTTAAAACTGTCAATATCTTTTGAAAGCAGAAACTTAACTACCCTTAACATGTTTTAAATGATAACTTGGTATACTATTATGCAACTCTTAAACACGTTGATTATGTAGATTATGTAAAAATATGGAAAATGTTAATGAAATTATGTTAAGTGAAATAAAAATATATACATTGTGTTTGCACACACCATGCTAATTCTAGCCTATGTTTTTGCCTTTAATTTCATTAGACCTGGAATCCTGCAGCTGATACTACATTCAGCCTAAATAATACCCACTCACACTTTAAGATTTAGTTCAGGAATCAACCACTATTCCTTATTTCCATTTTGTGCTGCTATATTACCTGGCAAACAATTTATTATTATACTTGCCACTTGGCATAGTAATTAGCTATGTGAAGTCTCTCTTGTCTTCGGAATATTACTTTCCTGAAGGCTATAATTGCTTTTTTCAGAATTGTTACCCCAGTACCTAATATAGAGGCTGATATGGCCCTGAGCATCATGAAGATTAATCTATTAGGTAAAACATACCAGTGCCATAGTTGTCCTCTGTAGTGAGAAGCCTATTAAGGCTTCTGGCACGCATGGCTATTTCCACTAGGGCGATTATGAATAATGTTAGAAAACCTAGAGAAGAGACAAGTGATCACCCTCTATCCCCACCCTTCATCTCTCAGATCATTCCTAGAATCATTCTTTTGAAAATTTTATAATTTGCTAAACCCACAGTGTATCTCACTGCAATGATTTATTTTTGTCATGGTCCAGAATGTAAGATAAGAATAGAAATAAATGAATAGAAAAGACTTAAAGTTACTTAAAAAGTTAATGAATTTATAAACATGTATCCATACAAAAAAATTAAAATATAAAAGTCTTATTTATAATAGCCAAAAGTTAGAAATAATCCAAAGAACCATTAACAGAAGAACGGACAAATTGTGTCACATTCACAAAATGGCATTTTACTCACCAGTAAAAGGAATGGACTACACATCCTGTGATGAGCACTGGGTGTTATACACAACTAATGAATTATTTAACACTACACCAAAAAACTAATGATGCACTATATGTTGGCTAATTAATTTTTTTAATTAAATAAACAAAAAACCCCACTAAGGTTTAAGTCTTAATAATAATAATAATAAAGGAATGGACTACAATTCCACAAAACACATTGGATAAATCTCCAAAACTGACTTATGGTGCATAGTGAAAGAAACTGATGAAAATAGATACTTCCCATGTGGATATATTTATATGAAAATCTAGACAAAAAGAAAACCGTCTATTGTGACATAAATCAGAATATTAGTATCTGGTTTAAGAGAGGGATTGCCTGGGAAAAGGACTAGTGAAATTTCTGAGGTAATGGAATGTTTTGTATTTTGAGAGGGTTGTGGGTTGTTACATATGTATATGCATTTGTCATAACTCATCAATTTTGTGTGACTTTAATATCTGTGTAATCCAATATAGATAAATTATACCATGTTTCAAAAATTGAAAATTAAATGCAAGTGTACTTAATATGTAGAACTTGAGAAGCTTATTCTAAAATGTATATGGAAATGCAAAAGGCATAGAATAGCCAAAAAATTCTTAAGAAGTAAATTTGCGAGACTTACACATTTGAGTTTTAAGAAGTTACAGTGATCAAATTTGTAAGCGTGGGCAAATAAGATTAATGAGCTATAAAAGAGAGTTGAGCAAAAACCTACACTAACAGGATGAATAGATATTTGAATGAAGGTACCAAAGGGGATTTAAAAGGGAAAAAGGACATGTTGTATTTCCAATAAATCCCATGGAATCATCTGTATATCTGTAAGAAATAAATATGAACTTCAATCCCTACCTCATTCCATATGCAGAAAATAATTTTAATTTGAACCTAAGAACAAAGCACAAAAACATTTTAGGAGAAAATTTATACAAATATTCTTTTTTTATTATGTTCAGTTATTATGTTCAGTTCAATTAAAATCCTTAGTTTTTGATGTAGTGCTCAACGATTCATTAGTTGCATATAATAGATTCTTAATAATTGGAGTAAGCAAGGGTCTCTTATATGATACAAATTGAAGCGTTAGATATAAAAGAAAAGGTGTTAAATTAGGGTTCATAAATATTAAAAATTTCAACTCTTAAAGGACACCATAAGGAACATAAAAAGTGCATTACAGATTGTGTGAAAATTCATATTGTATATATCCAACAGTTATTTATACACAAGATATGGATACCTCTATGACTCACTAATTAAAATAAAACAATCCAATAACATAAAGGAAAAAAGCAGACAAAAAGGAACAGTCAATGAGCACATGAAAAGGTGCTCAACATCATTAATCCTTAGGGAAACTTCTGTCAGATACCATTTCACATCTTCTAGAATAGCCAAACTAAAAAGACTGATAACCTGTTGAGGAGACTATAAAGCAGTTGAAATTTTCACAGATTACGATAAGATTTGTGAGTGTGGAGAACTGTTTGGAAGAACTGTTGTGTTTGTTTGTTTATTTGTTTGAATAAAGTTAAAGACATGCCTATCATATTGCCTGGCAGTTCCACCACTACTTATTTGGGAGAATAAAAGGCTATTTCTAGAAAAAAAAAAAGACATACAGGAATGTTTATAGATACCTTATTAGTAATAGGCAAAAATAGAACAAAGTCAAATGCCCATCAATCTCAAAATGAATAACTACATTGTGATATAAAATAAATACTTTTTTTGCTATAAAATGTGACATATTGATGCTTGTATTGATATGGAAGTATCTCAAAAATATTATGACAAAAAATAGAAGCAGGCACAATAGAATTTGATTGCCTATATATTATGATGAATAACAAGTAAAATTAACCTATACTACTATATATCAAAATTGAAGTCTTTATGATACTGGGTGGAAATTGACAGGAAAAGGACAATAGTTAACTTTGTGCGGCCAAAGAAAAATTCTATATATTTAAACTTCAGTGGTGCTTTCTTAGGTATATACACTTGTGAATCTTAACAGACAGTATACTATAATCTGTAAACTTTATCATGTATAAATTATACCTCAATAAAAATTTGCATACTGATTACATATTTTTATATTTTTTCCCTACAGAATATGTTTAGAGTCCCTAACTATTATTTCTTTTGATTACTCAGGATACAAAATAAGCAGATTCATGCAGAGCATTTTTTTCAATCAAAAAGATAAGTGGATTTTCCTTGTTTCCCATGATTTTCCACCTTGTTCCTCTTAGAGGTCACTTTTAGTTTTGAAATAATGGTTTTAGTTGATATAAACCGATGTTATTGTTCTTGAAATCTAGTTTGAACTATGATAGTCAATGCATGAAATCTAGTTAGAACCATGATAGTTTTTCTCTGTGCTTTTATTTTGTGGTTTTGTTTTTTTTTCCCTTTGTTTAAGTATTATTTTCACCATTTAAATACCACGGTATCTGTAGTCTCCAGAGTGAGCTTTATTTATTCCTCTATCTGCTTTTGCAATGGATTTGCTTTCAGAGAAACTAATTAGAATTAAGATGATACAGAATTTTTTGCAAACTAGTTAAATGAGGGCTCTACAAAAGAGTTAAAGACGGCAGAAAGGAAATACAAAGGATAGAAATTCATCATAAACATAGGGTCATCCCTGGAATGAAGCAAATTTTAGAAACTGACCTTTTACTTAGGGTGGCTTCAATGATTGACAAGCATTCTATGGTTATGAAATGAGTACATGTTGCAGAGTGTAAAAGACTTACATTTAACCCTGGTTTTGTCATTTATTAATGTAAGACCTCTGTATGTTTCACATATATTGACTGTGCATTGAAGCTAGTAATATTCCTATTTGATAACTGTGAATATTAAGTGCAACACTAAATGTAAATGTGTTTATATACATATTAATTCCCTCTTCTTTTACCAGGGTGAGGCAGTCAGGGGTCTGGGATGACAATTTGTGGAGGTGTAGGGTGTGGATCTGATGCTTAGATGGGAGATACTGAATATAAATTGGTTCACTTAATTTAGCCCAGAGTTGAAACTGGTAGTAATATAACCAGATGGGATGTGCAGGAGATAAGTGTACCAAGTCTTTGGCCTAAGGTTTTCCTTCCATCTCTGTTTTCTGACTTAAAATAACACTGAAGCTTTTATTTTAGTATAAATATAGACTAGAGAAAATAGAAACTATAAAATATTCAATAGGTTATTTGAAGTGCTTGAAATATGGGCCAATGTTTCTGAAGTAAATTATGGCTTTCAAAATAAGCTTGGGTTTAAAAATGAAGATATTTTGCACCAGAACATCCAAGCAGGTCTCTAAGATCCACAAAGCTTTTCACTGCAGAATTACTTTTGGCCACATTTGCCAACACCATTTTCTCTTCTTTCTGTCCAAGCCAATCTCTTCCTTTTGATTCTCAGATAGCTTTCCACATTAGAGAAATATTCTTAGAGCTTCATAAAAATGAATTCCCAGAAAAATGGCAGGCATAGAATATAGCAATGAGTGAGCTTACTAAAGTTCACTACAGTAATTTGAGTTGGCTCAGACATCAGTCATTCTTGGTCTTTAAACTGTGAGAAGGGGAAGCAAGCAAGGGATTGGATGAGCTCCAGTTTCCATGGCAGGGCAAAAGTTGAAAGTGATCTGGTTATAGCGACGCCAAGGAATGAGGGACTACTTAAGCATAATGTCTATAGCAATGCATCAAGAGGCTTATTTTTTTTCCCAGTCCATCACAGACTGAGGCATTTGTAAAAACTGAACGAATTAATTACCAAAAAAAAAATTATGCATTTGAATGGAGTAGCAATATCAAAATGTTGTTTCCAAATGTTTATTACCAGTTGCTACACTTAATCGGAGGTGAAATAATAACAAACAATTCAGTGACTGATATTAGTTATGAGCCACAATTTGAGTAGCCCTGGTCTGTTAATACTTATTAGTCCAAATCAATGGCGAGTGGGTAAAACAGCTCTTTAAAAAAAAAAAAAGGCAAATGAAAACAAAACAAAAACCTGATTTGTAGTGTTTGCCTATTTTTATGATAAACGTCTTCCATGTCTGATTTCTAGCTACAGCTATGATGCCACAGTTGGGAGAAAAGAACAAAATCCACCTTGAGCCTCTTGAGGACTTCACTGGTTTAAATACTAATTCAAGTAATGGTCAGCAGAAATTTTATAGCCCATCTGTTATGTCAGTGAAGAATGTGGCTGGGAGATGAATTTTGGGGAGCAAGATCCCAAGGCACACACACTTTTGCTGAGGAATGTGTTCTTAAGAGATCCCATCACTAACTAAGTTACTATGAGATATATATATATATATACCTAAGGGGGAGGGTGGTGTGGTGCAGCAAAGAGAGAGAAGAAAGACCACCAACTTCATTTGGAGTCAGGTAGGGTCCAGGGAGTTAAAGGAAAAACATTGTAACATTAGAAGGGGAAATACAGTTATTAATTAGATAAGTTGGTAAGAGCCACATAGTATTTCATGTGCCAGATGTATTCTACTCTTGTAACATACAGGACCCTATTTAATCCTGTCTTAAAAGATGAGTTAAATACTGTTGTCCTCGTTGTGCAGAAAAGTAATCCAAAGCTAAGAGGAATTGAATAACTTGCTCATGATCTCAAAGCCAGGAAATGATGAAGCTAAGATTTGAAAGTCTGACTCCAAACTCAACATATTAACACTTTGTCTTAGAAAACAGCCAACAGAGCAGACAAATTGAAAGGAGGATTTTTCGCTTTATAAGTGTTTTTAAGTTCTCAAAGTTCAGTGAAGATTCTTCAAGGGCCTAGTGGAAACCCAGTAAAAATGGCATTTTGCAATTCAATAAAACCCTGACTAAGTCACTTACTGATTGATTTGGTTATTATGCAATCTTTCTATACTTTATTCTTCTGTCAGTAAACCTGGAATAATAACTAGCAACTGTATTGAAGGATTGTTTGAGGTTTAAATTAGATAGTAATTGTACACAGCACATGATAAGTGGTAATAAGCTAACAAATATTATCTCTTTAAACATTTAACCATTGATTGTTACTATTGTTAGCTTAGAAATCAGGCCATCTTGAGCCTGCAGGTGAGATACAATGGATTTAAGTGCAAGATGTTGAGAAGCCAAGGCAGTGAAATGAACTCTTATATAACTTTGCCTTTGATGTCATAAAACAGCCAGTGTTTGATGTATTCTTCCAGTGTTCCTTATTAACATGTGCCTAGACCACCTAAATTGTGTCCAATGAATACATGTAATAGTGGTAGAAAGAAAGTAGTTTTAATCTTTTTAGTCATTCAGTCTTGCTTCATGTTGAATATTGTTGCTCATAAACATATTTTTTCTTAACTAAAAATCAAGACACATGGAATTATATCATACTGGTTTAATTAAAGTGTTCATTAAATCAGTAAATACATGTGACATAATTAGGGTGTTCATATCCAATGTTAATGAAATAATTCAGAAAAAGTTAAAATGATGTATGAAATGCCAAGGTCTTAGAGCCACAGAAATATAACTATTTTCAAAAAATAACTAGTTTAGTGTTGTTTCAAGCTGCTGCATTTGTGGTAGCATTAAGGAGCAACAGAAATCTAATAAATTACAGAAATTCCAGTATATCTTGTCTGTCAGCCTCTTTACTAACATACTAACTAAAATCAATACTAAACCTTATAATAAACCATAATTACATCGCTTAATTTCAAGTTTCCTCTTTTTATCTCATCTTCTTTTTTCTTTTTCCTTTTTCCTCCCCCCCACCCCCAATCTTCTCTCTTTCAGGTGCCAGGTGCTCTCCTGACAAAAGTATACCATTAGGGGAAGATTTCTTTCAGAAAATGATTCTCTAAGAGTTTCTACTTCATATAATTAGCAAATATTGGGTTATGTCTTTCTTGGTATAATTAGATACATTAATTTTTGATCCTTCTGTCAGTTCATAAAAGAGTCAAAATCTATAAAACTCCACATAATCATCACTTGCTTTTCTGTGGCTTACTTCAAAAACATCATCATCATAAACAAACCAAAGACTCATCCTGAGATGTGTACATCAGGGTGAGAAAAAAAATTGTTAGGATAACTGCAGGCACCATATCTTTTCTTAGCAAGAATTCTTTGACTGAGAAAAAAAAAATCTTAATAGACTGTGTTTAGCATGGAAGTCAAGGCTCAGAAGGCAATGCTGGAGGGAGAATGGCTATGGCCACCCACAGAGGCAGTTTTCTAATGTAAAGTGATATAGCAAACACATGGAAATTTGGTAAGGTAAGAGTGGAACAGATACTCTGATTCCCCCTTTCCACCTTTGATTCCCTAGCATATCCCACTGGTTGAAGCTAGATTGATATTAGGGAATATAGTCTATACACATTAGACTCCCAGGAACAGAACAAGGTGACCAAACATGAAAAGTGGATTAAAAAGACAAATGGAGACTATTGCACACCTCAGGGGTTAAAAACTCCACATGAGAAATTAATGAGAGTGAGCAAATGGGCCAAATGCCCAGAAAATAGTAAAAATAAAATAACAAAATGAAAGGAATTTCTGTATGACATACCTAAAGGCTTTTTAAAACTACTGAAAAATTTGGGCACATAGACGTTTTATTAAAAAAAAAAAAAAAAGAAAAGCTCTTGATGCAGAGCAACTGGAGAGGGAGAAAGGAAGGAAGTGGATAGTGAGAGGATCCAAAAAAAAAAAAAAAAAAAGTCAGGGAACATAGGATTGATCCCAGAGCTACTCCACATTGTGACCCTTGATACAACAAATTTCTTCAAAAATTCTCTGAGAAGTTGAGAGAGACATTGGGTCAGTCTATCCATGTGAAATGGAGGTTGAGCTAAAGTTCCATTTGATTCTGAGGACAGAGGAACCTGGGTGACATCTAAGGTTCACATGGACCATGAAAATACACATCAGTATTTTCAGGTCAACTCCATATCCAGAGGGTTAAACTCTAATTTTTAATACAAAAGAGAAACTAAGTAAGAATTTCTAAAACAAAATGTGATCATTTGGGTTTTTTTCTCTAATATTTTTCTTGTCACAAAATCCCTGTTTATCTCTAAGGATAAATAAAATATCATAATTTTTTGTGCTGAGAAGTGAAAAGTCACCTTTAGCATTTCCCTTTTCTTTGTTTCACTTTTGTTTCAAAATGCAGAGGAATGTAGTTCCATGTAAAGAAAATAGTACCCACACAAGCAACTTTTCCAGAGTTTGTAATGCTGGTGACTCTATTCATGAAATTATATTTACAGAGTTAGAAAATCATTTGTGGAACTTCTCAAGATCATACAAGTATGCACACAATTTTGTTATGCAACTAATGATAAATGACATAATCATAAAGTTACAGCATTTTTATTAGCTCTTAAAGAGAGAATAGAAAGTTTTTAATATAAGATACATAAAATACCCACACCTACTTCTTAACACTTGGCTTATATACCAGTTGTAGATGTAATAGAAATTTGTGTCCCATGGTCCTTATTATGAGTCTGATGTTTTAAGTAGATTTAACATAAATAAATGAGGATAATATCAATATAAGACCAGCAAACTCTATAATTTACTCAGGATACACACTGCTTTAATGATCATTTCACACAGGTGCAGAGTAATCAAATATAGAGATACACTCAATAGGTTGGCAAAATGTGGCTGTTTCTAAAATTACAGAATTTATTTGATGAAATAGTATCTCTTCTCTTGAGAATTTATTAACATAAAGTGATATTCAGAAAGTTGTACATGTAAATCATTACAACTATAATACATAATCCAAGTCAATTTTCAGAGGAAAAAATATTAAATCAACATTACCAAGAGGGTTTGTAGAAGTTTAGATGAGTAGTAGCATGTGAAGGTTTTATTTTATTTTTTTAAGTAGCAAAACACTTTTCAAGTACTGAAAGTGCCCTTCATTCTTTTTGGTTATTCTAGGAATACAGTTTTATTTTTAATCTGGTTAAAAATATAAAGCCATCCTGGCATCATTTACTGAGTGTAAATGTAATAAAGATGATGACAGCTTTATTTAGAAAGTATGATTTACACTCAAGTGTGCTAGATATGAAATTTTGAAGATGATAATCATCATCTCTCTTTGGCTACCACAGAACTCCGTACTTACATAAATCAGCAGGGAACGCACTGGGGAGACAACCATTGGTACAAATACAAATTAACCACTCATAAATTTCTTCAAGAATGGAATGACAAAATAGAGCTTCTTATGAGATCTAATAGTGGTGACAGATAATCAGAGGATTTTGTCCAATGGTTGTGAGTTTTTAAAAAGCTTAAAAACCAATTTCTACTTTTTTTTTAAAGAGTTTATTTATTTATTTGACAGAGAGAAAGAG
This sequence comes from Mellivora capensis, assembly GCA_004024625.1. Taxonomy (NCBI): domain Eukaryota; kingdom Metazoa; phylum Chordata; class Mammalia; order Carnivora; family Mustelidae; genus Mellivora; species Mellivora capensis. Next base: position 38,973 of record PISX010010191.1, read on the forward strand.
AGATCACAAGTAGGCAGAGAGTCAGGCAGAGGGGGAGGGGGAAGCAGGCTCCCCGCTGAGTAGAGAGCCCGATGCGGGACTGGAATCCAGGACCCTGAGACCATGACCTGAGCCGAAGGCAGAGGCTTAACCCACTGAGCCACCCAGGTGCCCCCAATTTCTACTTTTTAAATGACATCTAAAACTGTATTATGAAATGTGCTTCTGTAGTTTCTATGTTAGGCCATAGAAAATGCTTATTTATCATTTTTGTTTGAGTAGGTCAGAACTCTCTTTAAGAAAAAGTAAATATTGGGGTGCCTGGGTGGCTTAGTCAGTTAAGGGTCTCATTCTTGATTTTAGCTCAGGTCATAATTTCAGGGTGAGATTGAGCCCCGTGTCAGGCTCTGAGTTAGGTATGGAGCCTGCTTAAGATTCTCTCTCCTCCCCTCCCCATCTCCCTCTCTCTCTCTCTCCCTCTCTCAAAAAACAAAACAAAATAAACACACAAAGGGTAAATATTTAATGTTTAATAAACAGTTACCATTTATTTAATTTTGGTTTCTAGAGAGAAAGACTTCAAGGTAAAGACTTTATTTTCTTCTTTCCTTCAAAGAACTGTTACTTTAGTACTTTAGAATGATCTAGAATATCTTCCTCTAATGAATCATGCCTTTAAAATTCATACCAGTTCCAAAGAAAGGCATCAGTGACCTCTTGTTTCCAAAATCAATCACCTTAATGACAATCTTTTTTTTTATGTTTGAGACTCTGTAAAATGCCTTACACATTATTATGTAATTGTGAATGATTTGAATTATTTCTTTAAATATTAGCAGAAATCTCCAGTAAAGCTTTATGTATGTTGGGTTTTCTATGTGGAAAATTTTTAAATTACTTAAAAAAATTTTTTTCTGCTCATAGATCTATTCAAATTTCCTGTTTTCTTCAGTCAGTTTGGTATTTTTTTCCCTAGAAATTTGTCTATTTAATCTAAGTTGTCTACTTTGTTGGCATCGAAAAGTTATTCATAGCATTTTGTTACAATCCTTTCAATTTTTGTAAATCAGTAGTGAAGACTTCTTTGCCATGCCTGTTTTTGTGATTAGTGTCTTTGATCTGTTCTTTTCCCTCAGTCTAGTTTAAAAGTTTCTTATTTTATTGAACTTTTCAGGAAAAAAAAAAAAACCCAAATGTTTGGTTTCATTGACTTGGTCTATTGTTTTTCTGTTTTATATTTCTTCAGTTTCTTCGCTAATCTGTACTCTTACCACTTTTTTTTGCATTAATTTTCTATTTCTCTTTCTATCTTTCTTTCTTTCTTTCTTTCTTTCTTTCTTTCTTTCTTTCTTTCTTTCCTTTTCTTATACTTTCTTGAGGTAGAAATTTAAATTATGCATTGAGATTGCTCTTCATGTTTTTTAAAAAATTGAGGCATTTAAAGCTGTACGTTTTCCTCTAAGGATGATTTAGTTCTATCCCATAAATTTTGATATGTTGTGTTTTTCTCATCTGTCATCTCAAAGTATTTTTTTAAGATTTTATTTATTTATTTGCTAAAAAGAGAGAGGTATGAGGACCAGCAGGCAGAGAGAGAGGCAGGCTCCCTGCTGAGCAAGGAGACATATGCAGAACTTGATCCCAGGACCCTGGGATTCTGACCTGAGCCGAAGGCAGACACTTAGCCAACTGGGCTACCCAGACATCCGAAGATATTTTATTTATTTATTTTTTCAAAATAGTTTCTAATAATTATTTGTCATTTCTTTTCTGAACGATGGGCTATTTTGAAAAATGTTTGATTTCCAAATATATGTAGATTCCCAAATTTATTTTTGTTGCTTATTTTTAATTTGATTCTATTCTGTTGCATAACATTTTGTATGATTTTAATCCTTTAAAGTATATAGGGTCTGAGGAGGAGGTGGAAGAGGGGAAAGGGGAAGGAGAAGGAGAAAAAGAGGGAGAAGAGGAGGAAGAGAAGGAGGAGGAGGAAAAAGAAGAAAGTGAAAGAGGGGGAGGAGGAAAGGAAGAAGGAGGAGAAAAGTAAAATAAGAAAAATAAGAAAGCAACCTTAATGAAGTAATAGAAGAATTATTTTAAAAGATAGAATATTTATTGCAAGATAATCTTTTTCTATAAAGAATACCCTTAAAACTATGCCAAAAAGACAGTTTAGAATTAATTTTCTACAAGACTGACTGATAGAGTTAAAATGCATTAATTATACATGAACATAATAAACATGTTATTTTGGAGATGTTCAAAAGCTGCATTAAATGAAGATATGTAGTTTAACACAAGTAGAATAAATTAAGTATACAATGTCAGGATGTATTTTAATTTATGCAATTTGAGAATATTTTCACTAAATTGTTATAGAATAAAGATTTGACCTCACTAATTAATAAATGAATAAGTTCAATATTATTCCAAAGTATATTAATTATATGGAGTGATTCTTCTTCTTAGTAAAGAATAACAGTTGACTCATATGTTTATACTCACTTTCCAATAGGATAGGTCTGTTTTCACTACCTCCCATAAATATAGAAAACACACTATCCTAAGAATTATAAATATAACCCTTAGTAAGAAAATAATTTCTTTAACAACTGAAATGATTTAAACAATCATTACTTTAAAATAGGGAGGAAAAAGATATCAATTATAATTGTGTAAAGAGAAATCCAGAGAGATTTTTTTTTTCCAGAGGGATTTTTATATGACCTTCCTTAAGTTAAAATATGTAAGTTTATGATAGCAGTTTTTTTTGGTAATTTTGTAACCAATATCATTTAATGACTAAATTTTCCTAACTATAGAAAATTGGAATTGGGCAAACTACATCTCCATACAAACTAATTCCTACTATAACCCCTTTTCCTTTTTGTAAATTGTTGCCTTTATTCTGTTTCTTTAGAAGCTCATCCAGTAAACCACGTGCTGAGCATCTATAATGGGAAAGCAACAACAAGTTCATCTTGTTAGGGCAAAAGAACCATTCAAAATTATTTTATTTTATGTTTTAAACATTTTATTAATTTATTTATTTGACAGAGTTAGAGAGAGAGCACAAGTAGGCAGAGCAACAGGCAGAGGGAGAGTGAGAAGCAGGCTCTCCACAGAGCAGGGAGCTTAACGCGGGTCTCAATCCCACGACCCTGGAATCTGGAATCATGACCTGAGCCAAAGGGAGACACTTACCCACTGAGCCACCCAGGTGCCCTCAAAATTTATTTACAACTGTTCCACTGATATTGTTGATGTTGGAACCTCCTTGGTAGGTGAGAAAATAGTTCTGTCTTCTGTGGTTCTGTAAAAATAGGTCTGATCAAATCCAATTACAAAGACTATCTTTGTTTGAGATTTGCTTACTTTGCCTCTAGATTATAAGACACTATATTTTGGTAATTGTTTTTATTCAGTCATGTTTAAAAGGGAGGTATTTTATGCAATAAAAAATCTCACCAGTCAACTTTATGAGTGGAATAGAAAAGATTCACATTGAATTAGATCAAAAGTCTATAGTTGAGAAGCAATTTAGAACATGATCAACATCTCCCCCTATATAAATAATAGTTGTAATATTTAAAAATAATAAGAGATCCATTTATGTTAACGGTTATTTGAGAAGCTTCCACTCTTCTTCCCAATTTGTGTGTGTGTTCTTTTTTTTCTAAATGTGTGAGATCTCTAAACAACCTGAGACCTGTAGATCAATGTTATTCTAACATGCCAGTCATCTCCTGAACATATTTTCACTCTTCTCCAGTCAAGGAAACACAGACTTATACCCAGGTCAGACATGTGATGGGCCCTGGAAGCTACCCTTAACATCTCTGTGGAAGAATAATGTGTTTTTTTTTAATTTTTTTAAGATTTTATTTATTTATTTCACAGACAGAGATCACAAGTAGGCAGAGAGGCAGACAGAAAGAGAGGAGGAAGCAGGCTTCCTGCTGAGCAGAGAGCCTGATGTGGGGCTCAATCCCAGGACTCTGGGATCATGACCTGAGCTGAAGGCAGAGGCTTTAACCCACTGAGCCACCCAGGTGCCCTGTGGAAGAATAATGTTAACATTACTCATGCTGGCAAGAATCTCCACATATATTCATTAACATTTTATGGTTTTCTAATAGTTTTATTCGAAAAAATGTATATGCATTTTGAAAGAATTTCTAAGTTTAAGGGAAATAAGTGAATGCATACTCCTTGGAGCATTTTCAATGTCTATTGGAAAGCCTCAGCTATGTTAATATAAACATAATATAGAAGAGAAACCATCAATAATTTTTATTACCCCATGTTTTCTATTTGAGGAATGTGGCTGATGATCACTTAGTGCTCTACTCCACAGGAAATTGACTTAAAAAGTGTTTTTAAGTGCTTAAGGAGGAAAGTACTGAATAATTGCAAGTTTAATTAGTTAAAATATGTAAAGACAAATCTTTTGCATTCCAAAACTGTCAGCTCTCAAGTAACTTAAATTTCCTGATTGGGCTTAGAAAGCAATTAGTTTGAACTATTCCTTGCTAACTTAAATTTACATGTTAAACTCATTATGATCTGGTTTATGTTAAGAAATATTTGTGAGAGAAACAATTCTTTCACAGGGATAATATAAACTTTTGGATGTGTTACTGTTAAAAGTAAATATAATTGTGGAACTGTAACTTTAAGCTTTTAAATACTATTTTCTGGGACCAACCTTAAGTGTAAGCGTAAGCCCAAACCTTAAGTGTAGAAAAATGTATTGAAATCTCGGACTTGGCAAAAAGGCCAATATTTCCCCCTTTGGGGATAATATTGATCTCTTCTTTCAAATTCCCTTTAAAATGTAAGCTTTTCTGTAATGATGCAATAACCAGAGTAGGATATTTAATGTTCTTATGCAACAATTTAAGCATGCAGCATTTTTCTAGTTTTAAAATTAATTTTGAAATAGAATACTCATCCATAAGTCTGTCTCTCTTGCCCTCTCCTTCCATATCTCTTTGTCTCAGTCTCTCTCTCTCTCACATACACACACACCCAGATACATGTATGCCCACATATCATATGTATTTGGTAGTTAAAAGTCAATTTAATAAGCTGTTAAAATATGTTTAAATCTCATTTCTTAGCAAAGGCCTTGGTAGAGATTAAAGATGAGGTTTTAATTTAGGCTTCTCATACTATTAGAATTTCATTTCAGAAACTGTTTTGAATTTCATTTCAGTAGTGTTTGCCTAGCTGACCACGAGTCTTTACGCTGCTCCCGTTAGTTCCCCATTTCAGGCTCCATGACAAACCATGTGTCCTGTTGTACACTGATTGGGAACCCCAGCTCACATGCAAAGGCATGATCCACATACTGCACAAAACGATGTCCCTTGACAGCTCTTCGGACCTCAGGCTGTTCAGAGGAGATTTCTGTCTCTCCTGTGAGAGATAAGTACAAATAAATATGCTGCATATTATATCTAATAAAAACGGGCCCCTGGAGGGGCTTCAGTCAGTTAAGCCTCTGACTCTTGGTTTCAGCTCAGATCATGAGGTCAGGTCATGAGCTCAGCTCAGAGTTGTGAGGTCAAGTCCCGCATAGGGCTCTACACTGGGTGTGGAGTCCACTTAAGGTTTTCTTTCTCTGTTTCCCTCTGCCCTTCTGCCCCTATCCCTCCAACCATTGCCCCAAACATGGATCATGCATGTGTGTGCCTGTGTGTGTATATGTACCCTCTGTCAAAAAAAATTAAAAATAAATAAAGAAGACTGAAAGGTAGCAAACTATAAAGATCCACTAGAAATATCAGGACCCAAGAAATGGCATGATCCAATAAATTCCCTGGGTTTTCTATCCCAGACTTGTAGCTAAAAAATCAGGCATACTGGGAATGTCAATTGGCACAGAACAAAAATGTCCCAACAGAAGCCTGCTCTCTGTTGCCAAGGAAACTAAAAGGAAGCATCCTAAAGAAACAGTAAGCTTTCAGACAATAATCACTCTAGCCAACCACCACTGAAAAACAAAAATAAAAACACAACCCATGTGTGCTATGGAGGAGGGGAGAAGAAGGTGGGGTGTGTCCTGAGAAGGGACAGAAGGAGGCCCTTCTAAAAACATGGATTTCAGGGTGCCTGGGTGGCTCAGTTGGGTAAGTACCTGCATTTCAGCTCAGGTCATGATCCCAGGGTCCTGGAATCTAGGCCCACATCAGACTCCCTGCTCAGCAGGGAGCCTGCTTGTCCCTCTCTGGCTCAGTCTGCTTGTGTGCTCCCATGCTCTCTGTGTGTCAAATAAATAAAAATCTTTAAAAAAATAAATTAAGCCAGGGACTTGAGACTAGGAGTTCTGCCCATGGTTTAATGGCAGGATTAATTAATTAACTAATTTATAAGCAGTTTCAAGTATTCGTTTGGCAGGTTAGCAGTGTCATAGTCAACATCATTGTGTTCCTTTTAGCCTTCCATTCATGGCTGTAACTTGAGTGTGGCAGCCCTAGTTATTACATTCTTACAAGAAACATATCACAGTGTGTGAAAGAGAGTTTCTGGGTCTGTACTGTATAGTTATTAGGGGAAAGTTCTGAAGTTTTGTTTTGTTTTGTTTTTTCTTTTTTTTTTTTTTATTTGTCAGAGACAGAGGGAGAGAGACAGAGAGAGAGAGTGAGCACAGGCAGACAGAGTGGCAGGCAGAGGCAGAGGGAGAAGCAGGCTCCCTGCCGAGCAAGGAGCCCGATGTGGGACTCGATCCCAGGACGCCGGGATCATGACCTGAGCTGAAGGCAGCCGCTTAACCAACTGAGCCACCCAGGTGTCCCAAAGTTCTGAAGTTTTAAAGAATCCAAGAAGTTCTGAAGAATCCAAAAGACATTCTCTAACATTTTTGTTGGCCAGAAGTGGACACCCTTTAGTCCAGGTGCTGGAATTATTTCCCCAGAAGTTGAGATCTTGATTGAAACAAGGAAACCTCTTTGGCTGGGCAGAAAAACTTGAGAGAATTGGGATAGGTTGTCAATGGCTTTGGTTTAACTAAACAAAAATGTCTATAATAAGTTGTGTTAATATGGTTTCCTATATTAAGCATTACTTGCATCTTCTAATCCATTGTGATCCACTGTTAAATCTATAAATTGATGAGCATGTTTTGAAATAGCAAATTTCATCTCCATCCAAGAGAATAGGAGACCCTGTGGAAGCAGACCCATCACAGATTTTTTCCCATAGCTCTGTTAGGCACATGGGATTTAATATCTATTCACCAGAATCTAGAGGGTACAGATTTTTATCTCTGATTTTCCAGAAGTCAAAACCCCACTGGAATGTATATGGTGACATACTTAGTGGCATCATGGCACTTTCTTACTCTGCTAAGAATTGCCTATTCCTCCACCATCAACTTTTCCCACTCTGCCTTATGGAGTCCTCAAACTGGTACAAATAAATATGTTATCCTATAGTTCAAAGTATGCTACATTTTTTTACGCTTGCCTTAGGTTAAAACTGCCCTACTTTCCCCCTGAGAACACCACTGTTATTGCTCATAATTCTTCAATACTCAGCATCAATTGGCTTATACACAGCAGTGGCGTTTTCTTAAGATTTCTATTGCAAAAATCTAGATAATCTAATTTTTATCCTCCTAAAACATTTTTTTCTTAAAATTTATCCCAATTGCTTATGTTATTTAGCCTACCTTGTTGTATATGACAGCTATCTTTCCAAATGCATTTAAACATGTATTAAGGCTTTAGAATCTGGGCAATAATCTTTTACATTCCCACAGTTCACATCAACATTGGTTATGTCTTTTTAAAAATTCTGTATATTAGGGGCACCTGGGTGGCTCAGCGGGTTAAAGCCTCTGCCTTCAGCTCAAGTCATGATCTCAGGGTCCTGGGATTGAGCCCCGCATCGGGCTCTCTGCTCAGCAGGGAGCTTGCTTCCTCCTCTCTCTGCCTGCTTCTCTGCCTACTTGTGATCTCTGTCTGTCACATAAATAAATAAAATCTTTAAAAAAATCCTGTATATTATATTATGAAAAAAGTAATGCACACATGGAAGTTAAAACCACACCAGTACTGAAAAACTTATAATGCTAAGTCTAATTCCTTATGGCATATGTAGATTTATTCCTCTCTTTACATTTTCTACACTGACTACCTTAATGATGCTAGAAAATAGCTTTATACATTTCTTTCTTGAATTATTAACTTTAAATTGACATGTCATTAGCTAATGTTAATTGCTCCTTTTACTTCTTCATAGACAATTCAGGAACTTACAACATTATACTCTATGGACTCCACTCCAATTTATACACAATTCTGATCATATACTCTAATTACATATTTATTTTAAACCCATCAAGACATTATAGGGATTAGGTTATAGAAGTATCCTCATATTTATTCTTTCCATTTTCTTTATTTTTTCCCTCCATCTTTGAAATTCCATTTTGGATCATTTCCCTTCTGGTCATCAAGTACTCTTTATTATTTATTTTATTACAAGTTTCTTGGTGATAAGCTATATTTTTGTCTAAAATTATTTCACTTATATTTTGGAAACTATATTTACTGTATAAATACTTATAAATTAACAGTTATTTTTCTCTTTCATTGTCTTCTGGTCTTCATTGTTTATTTTGAGAAGTCACCTTTGAAGGTAAATTGTTTTTTCAGAGGTGGAGGTATTGGAGTGCTGTTAGGAATTTATTGTGTTTCATCTTCAGCGGTATCTTTAGTACCTTATATTGTGTTAGGGCAGATAAAGTAAATACTAATTTATCTTGTTTGAGGTTTGTATGGTTCCTCAAATATGTGGCTTGATTTATTTCATATTTTAAAAAAAAATCCCATTCATTATCTCCTCAAATATTGCTTAGAACCCATTCTATTTCTTCTCTTTAGAACTCTGTTTAGACCTTAATCAAATCTTTTACATTATCCCTTAAATCTCATATTTTCTTCTGTAGTTTCAATTACTTCATGTTTTTCTTTCTGACTCTGGACAACATTTTGGACCTACCTTTCGTTCACTATTTCTCAATTCATCTCTCTCAAATATATTAAATTCATACATTGATTTCTTAATTTCATATTTTTTTCAATGGTAGAAACTATCATTCTTAATGCTGATTTTGTTTTAAAAATAGCTTTTAGTTTTTCTACTGAAAATCTCCTAATCTTTGAGAGTATTAAGCATGATTAAGTATTATGTCAGTTTTCCTTTTTTGTTGTTGTTGTTGAAGATTTTATTTATTTATTTGAGAGAGAGAATGAGCCTGCTAGTAGGATCCAGGTTAGGGGACAGAGGGAGAAGCCAAAACTGGGCTGGATCTGGGTCTTGGTGATCAAGACCTGAGCCAAAGAGAGTACCTTAAGGAACTGAGGCACCCAGATGCAGCCCCCACCTTTTTTTAAGGTTTTATTCTCTTGGTTTTTATAAGTATTTTTATATCCCCTTCTGTATCTAATTTTTCAATTATATGTTAGATATTAAAGAAAAATTGAAGGAATAACTTCATGATTGAACAGATTCTTGGTTCAGAAAGAACTTATCAGTATTTATTTATTTATTTATTTATTTATTTTTGCCTTTTTCTCTTTCTTTTTTTTCTGTGTCGGAGAACTAAAAGCTTTGACAAAGCAAGTTTGCTTTGTAGGTGTATGCTTCTGGAGATCCCAAACAAAAACAGGGTTTTTTTTAGGAGAGATCACTGTCTTTGGCTGACACTGACCTAAAATTTAGTTCCCCAACTCCATGAATTTGTCTAAATCTCTGCATGGATGCTCAGTGCTGATTTGTCTCTTCTGTAACTGACAGAAACACCTCTCCTCTCTGTAGCACTGTCCAATGGAAATTTTTGTCACAACGGAAATGTTTTCTATCTACATTTTACAGTATAGTAGCCATTAACCTCATATATATTTGAGCACTTGAAATGGAATTAGTGCAACTAAAGAACCATTGTTTTTATTTAACTTAAATTCATTAAAATTTAAATACCCAGTGTGAGGCTGGTCACTTCACTAGGAGCAGTGCAGCTTTAGGGAAAAAGTATTCCAAAATGCTGGTCATACTACTGTGATTCCTTCTTGGAAAATTTTGTCTTTATAAATTTTCACTGACTTATTAGTTTCTTTTTGCCTTCAGGTAGATGTAAGACAATATTTTGCCTAGATTTTCTTGTTTTCCATTTGTTTGTTTTGAGCAAAAGGATTGATGCTGTTCCTAGAAACAGCATACTTTATTCACTACCTTTATACATTTAACAATAAAATGAATCTTCAGATCTTGATTTTATATTATATCTCTTGACTGCTTGCTGTGTAAATTATGTAATGATACCCATTTTGCTCCTACCATTTCATTGACTTCTAGACATTCTAATGGTTTTTGACAATTCCGTTGTTTTCACATTGCAGATATTTACAAGGTTAACATTGGGGACTATATTCAAACTTTTTATTGTCTCATGTATTTTTTGTTATAAAAATAGCATATGGTTTTACCATGTTATAAATAAATATGATTCTAAGGATACCATATAATAGGATTTGACTAATAGAAGAGCAGGAGATATAATTACATCTCATTCATGGGAACATATTCCAAATATTGTCCCCTCTTTCTCTTTCTGTAACACACACACACACTCACACATACATACACAGTATTTCTAAAAATTGGTCAGTTTGCTAAAATTATCTCCATTTCATGTTTCTTCACAATTTCATCGCTGCTTTTTTAAATGTTTTTCTTGCATTTTCTGGTATTTATAATGACATCTTAAATATTAGATATATTCTTTTTCATAATTTCTGTGTTTTGTTGTTATTTTGTTATAGCTATATGCATTATTTTCCATTCTTTGCAACTATATATTTTTTTTAATTTTTCTAGACAGCAGACCAAATCTTTGTTTAAGTAATTTTTTTCAGTCTCTTTTATGCATTTACACTTCATACACA
>PISX010010191.1:50009-71679 GCA_004024625.1 Mellivora capensis
ATCCCAGGACCCTGGGATCATGACCTGAGCCGAAGGCAGCGGCTTAACTGACTGAGCCACCCAGGTGCCCCTATAGTGGATATTTGCTTATCTTCTATTTCATATCTAATACAATGATAAATAGATAAACATTTCTATCATTCTACTCTATTGATGAAATGATTGAATTATTCAAGTATATTGTGATTTTCCCTTAATTTTAATTACTATAGTAGAGCTTCTATGTTGGAGTATATTTTAGGGAAGAACAAGCTATGATTTTAAAGTTGTCTTTGCAAATCTGAATAGGTAGGTATTTGGTGCATGCATGTTGCAGATAACTCTGATTATAGGTGTGTATTGGTTATGATGTTTTAAAAATTATTTTACATTATTTGTTTGAGAATTTATACTAGAATATAATGACTAGACAAAAACATAAATTTTTAGGAATATTTACAAGTACATATCACTTGAATTGCTTAGAGGAAATTGAACAGAAAAGCACATTTTTTTGATAAGTTTAAGTTATTCTAAAACACTTATTGGAAAAATTTTTAGGTCATACTACTGGCCAAGAGAAAAAGGCAATCCCCCAAATTGAAGTTTATCATTTTGAACAGACCTCATCTCCTTAAATTTTGCACCATTTTTAGTAGGCATAGTTCTGAGGATTTACTTATACTATTTTAGAGAATTTGTTTAGTGGGCTATGTATTTTATTGTTATAAAATTAACTGTATTCACAAAATCCTGGGGAGATTATGTTTGGACTTCACTGTTCTTACTTGAAAAATAATAGGTTTGAATTATTTGAATTCTTTAGCTCTAACATTAATTTGGATCTAAGATACATTCCTTTACCACTCTTACCCTACTTCCTTCTAATTCTTTCTATCTAACTACATTTCTGTCCAGTAATCCACCCACATACACTACATACATACATACCACATTTATTTACGCATTATAAATATTTACTTATATATAATTTTAGTTTAAATTATCTAAGCCTCCACTTCAATTTAAACAATATATATTATTTTTATGCTTGAGTAGCAATATAAAAGGAGATGGGATTATTAATATAAATTTGACTTAAACAATAATATACTGGTGATTAGATAATTTTACCAATAAATATCTTTACATACTTTCCAATATATTCTATATAAACTAGAAATATTCAATTTATATACTATCTTTTGATCAGCTACTTTGACATGGAATGAATAGAATGCCAATGAAGAATAAGAAATAGCTAAAGAAAATAATTTTGAAAATCACCATGTTTCTTATTCAAGAATTCTTTTTTAATCAAATCATGTATATGGGCTATAATAAAAGATTCTGTATGTTGATTTAGCCATTTGAGATGCATAATACTTTTTTCTTTTTTTTGTTAGTTCCTACATAGTTTCTTTTAAAATTAAAAGTCTAATTGTAATTAGATATTAAATACTGTTAAATAGATTGAGCTTCTGATACAAATAGGAAGTAAATCTAATTTTGAAGCTTCATTATTACCATAGGCCAAAGAATTATTTTCTTCTCATAATATGGAAATGACAAGCTCATATTATTGAAATTAAGTGAAACAATAGAAGTATGCTAAACCCCTACCATAAACAAGAAGTCATTATTTAATGATAAAAATTGTTGAAAAAATTAAATATGACTCACACTTTTGTTTAGTATATTTAATGTCAATAATAGCTTCTATAAAAAATTCCTAAAAATTATTGGTTCCTCTCTCCTTTTGTAAGTTGATTTGGTATTAGATATGTCTTTATATTTATATGCTTGTGATGGTAGAATTTTTTATATTATTATAATTAGTTTCAGGGGTAGGACCTTAGTGATTCATCAGTTGCTTATAACACCCAGTGCTCATTAAATCAAGTGCCCTCCTTGATGCCCATTCCACTTTTACCCCATCCCCCTACCTACCTCCCCTCCAACAACCCTGTTTGTTTTCTAGTTAAGAGTCTTTTATGGTTTATGCTGGAGGGGAAAGGAGTGGGAGGGATGGGCTGGTTGAGTGATGGACATGGGGAGGGTATGTGCTGTGGTGAGTGCTGTGAATAGTGTAAGACTGATGATTCACTGACCTGTACCCCTGAAGCTAATAATACATTGTATGTTAATAAAAAAGAAAAAACAAGTATTTTAAGGTTTGCCTTCCTCTCTGTTCATCTATGTTCATCTGTTTTGTTTCTTAAATTCCACATATGAATGAAATCATATGGTATTTGTCTTTCTCTGACTGACTTATCCTGTTTCACATTATACCTTCTAGTTCCATTCACGTTGTTGCAAATGGCAGGATTTCATTCTTTTTGATTGTTGAGTAATATTCCATTGTTTATTTCTATTTCTTTTTTTTAAGGTTTTATTTATTTGACAGAGATCACAAGTAGGCAGAGAGGCAGGCAGAGAGTGGGGAAGCAGACTCCCTGCTGAGCAGAGAGCGGGGAAGCAGACTCCCTGCTGAGCAGAGAGCCCGATGAGGGGCTCAATTCCAGGACCTGAGATCATGACCTGAGTCAAAGACAGCAGCTTAACCCAGTGAGCCATCCAGGTGCCCCTATTTGTACTTCTTTTTATCCATTCATCTGTTGATGGACTTCCGGGCTCTTTCCATACTTTGGCTATTGTGAATATTGCTGCTATAAACATTGAGGTGGTGCATATGCCCCTTTGGATCACTATGTCACTATGTGCCCCTTCTATTCACTATTTGGGTAAATACCTAGTCGTGCAATTGCTGGGTCATAGGGTAGTTCTATTTTTGGCTTTTTGAGGAACCTCCATACTGTTTTCCATAGTGGCTGAGCCAATTTGCATTCTCACCAACAGTGTAAGAAGGTTCCCCTTTCTCCACATCCTTGCCAACATCTGTTTTTTCCTGAGTTGTTAATCTTAGCTGCTCTGACCTGTGTGAGGTGGTATTTCATTGTGGTTTTTGATTTGTGTTTCCCTGATGCTGAGTGATGTTGAGTATTTTTTCATGTGTTTATTAGCCATTAGTGGCATTTAAATTTTTCTAGTAAATATACTTCAGACTTGTTGCAGATATTATGTAAAATTATGTAAACATGGGAATATCTAAATATATGAACATGGAAATACTTCCCAGGGTCTATTTTACTTTGCATTGTTCTGTTTCTTCATATTAGCTGGAAGTCAAGAGGTCATTTTCATACTCTGTACCTTATTCCAAAGAGATTGTTGTTTGGCCAATGTGGCTGTCTCATTTTCACTTGCTACTCATCCCCTACTTGACTGAATGAAGTGATATTGCAATATTGGCAGTTAGAAAGTCCACTAAGCATATTAATCACAACTTCTCTTCATTTTGTGTATATATTTGAAAGTGGTCTGCCTCTGTGTTAAACTATAGAAACCTGTTACTTGCACGAAAGCAATGAGGCCTTAACTATTAATCGAGAGAAATGTATTTCCAAGTCCCAGATTTTATTATTCTGGCCTTCAATCTTTCATCTGTATAAGAGAATAATAAAAAAACAAATTAAAAAAACCTGTTATTTATTTTGTTATTACCATGTACTAGGAATTGTGATTATTTCTCAGCATATTATAGGTCATCATTGCACAGGGATTCTGTAAGATAGAAATCATTTATATCCATTTTAAAGGTGAAATAGGAAAGGGAAATGAAGAAAGGAAACAACTGTGGGTTTTCTTTCATGTAATTCAGCGTTTAATGGTGGATCATAAATTAAACAGAATTATAAAGTGTGTTTGCCTTGTTAAAAACAGTATTATGGAGTATTGTTTTGCTCTTTGCCTTTGTACCCCCTTAGCCCACCCTGGTGATGGTATTTATAGTTTTGTTTTACGCTTCATCTCTTCCTTTGCTGAACTCCTATGATCCATGATAAAAAATTTAGTGAATTGTTCTGCTCATGTAATCTGTGTTGAACCATTTGTTCATTTATTTTTCAAATGAAAAGAAAGAGTACTTTTTATCATTATTGGGTTGAATACATTGATTCATCTCTATATAACATGCTCCTTTTCTGCAAAACAAATACATATGTGATTTTTACTATTAATAGATTTTTAAGAAATGAAGAATATACTCATGAATCCATAAAAACATACTTTTAAATTGAGGAAAATGATCCTAATATTTAAGTATAGAAATGACAAATTTGTTGATCTAAATACACTTTTTCCTTTCCCAGATAAGAAACATTATTATACAAAAGATCTTTTTATTACAAAATAGCTCTTCAGTTTTAGTCTCGGAGCAGAACTTGGAAGATAAAGCAGTCTTTCAGATATACTTAAGAATGAATTATTTAGGCATTTTTAAGACTCTAAGGAATAAAGATACAGTAAATTGATTGTAATTTATTTAAATGAAAAATATAGATCAATTCAAATTATATTATAAGCCAGGCAGGCATTTTAGAAATACAACACACAGATTATAATATTTGAGAAAATGCACCATAAATACACAAGCATATGTGCAGAGAGAAGCACATACATACATATTCAAGCATGTATTAATGCATATACCTTTAGAAATACACATATTGAATAGCAGTCATAGTGTAGCTGTTAAAACTATGTAATCTGAAGCCAGAGCCCCTGAAGTTGAATTCTAATTCTGCCACTCACTTTCTTCATCTATAAAATGAATCACAATAATTTTTACTTCACAGGCATTACGTAAGTATTAAATAAGTTACTCCTTATAAAAATTTTAAAACAGTGTTTGGCAAATCAGTAAGTGTTAGCTAATTCTCAATGTATTACTCAGTAAATGTTAGCTAATAGATATATTTAAAAGTCAAACAAATAAAACAAAACAAAACAAACAAACAAATGAAAAAACTAAATACAGATAGTAGTACGGAGATTATGTTTTTAAGAGATGAATTTGCACAGGTAGGTAAAAATTTTTTTAAAAAATTAGATGAATCTGACATATACACTTTTAAATGTTTGATATTTTTTTCTCTTACTGTATTACACATATGTGATACACCACAATATGTCTTTTAGAAGATGAACATGACAAACATCATTTAGGACACATGGATGATAGTAATATAAAGGACAGATTTTATCTAATACTAAAGTGAATGAAGTAAATTGTGCTGAGTCTTCTCACCCTACACTGGACTACCAGTTCAAAGAAAGAAGACACTAAATTAATGTTGTCTGCAGAGCATGATAGTATGTGAACATATAGTAAATGATATGAACTTGAATATATATTATAAAAAAGGACATGGAAAGAAGTAGAAAAAAGATATATTTTGGAGAAGATGCATTGAACCAATGGAATCTGTCCATATATTGATCATGAGATGAAAGAGACAAAGGAAACCTAAAAGAAAAATAATAAATTTTTGGTCTATCTAAATGGTGGAATTTTGGTGTATATATTGAGATTAAAAAGACTTTGTTGGGGTGAGCGAGAGGAGAAATACAAGGAAAAGGAAAGAATAAACTATCATAAATCCAGCAAATGCCCTTATAAGCAATACAAATAAAGAATTTTATGGTAAATTAGTAAATTAATGAATCATAAAATATTATTACATAGCAGGGTAATACATAGATCATTCATATATTATATGATATATCATATATCATATATTTAGTTCTAAAACTAAAGGTAATCAATACTAAGCACCTTTACATTTTATTGACATTACAGAAGAGTTAGCACTGTTTAGAGCTTAGCAATGGCTGACCATAACACTCCTTTGATTTATCCCTTTACTTCGTCAGAATAAGCAGTAGTTACGAGAGAGAATTAATTTGTGGTATAAATTGTCAACTTATTGCTGTAAATTGTGGTGTTTTTTCTCCCCCATTATGGGCCTACCAGTTAAGAGAAAGAAGGCACTAAATAAGTATCATTGATTGAGCATGATGGTATGTAGACATATGGTAGATTAGCATTTCTTTCATCAGATAGTTGCTTAGTGAACTGTAAAATCACAAATACCACCCTCGTAGAGCAGAGCAGAATGTAGTTGGAGAGATCTTTCAATGATTTGGCATGTGTCACCTGCAATTTGAGGAATCATAGTGAATGGTGGTGTCTCCTTACCTGGAGAGAATTCTAAATGTGGGGGCTAATCAGTTCAGTCTAAACAACAATGAAAACTGAAAGAAAAAAAATATACAGTTATGTGGTATGGAAAAGACAAAAAACTCTAAAACATAAGGATATGGTAAGACAAAAAGAATCAAAGGATGAAAATATACAGTATAAAGTATAGCATGAAAATAATAGTGAAAGCAAACTTCTGTAGCTATTTTGGCATTAGATGCCAAAGATGTGTAGGCAAGTAGAAATATGCAGTTTAGAAATTTTGAATTCATCACTGAGATATAATTATTATGAATTTACAATTCTGATATATCTAAAACTGCCTAGAAAGAAGTTATAGTTTTAAAATATATGTTAGTAATAAAATAGCTGAAAATCAATGAACTAAGCATCCATCTCAATAAATAATATAAGAAATAAAAAATTTGACAAAAAGACCACAGTCAACATAATTTATTGTACACTTAAAATTAGAGGTACAGTGTTCTAACAACAATAAAATAAAATTTAAGGAATTACAACTGAAAACCTGCCCTTTAAAATAAATCATTCAAAAATTCATTAACATATCTAATAATATGTATTTTAAAATGCAAAGTTTACATGAACTCTCCCAAAGAATTAAAAGAGAAGAAACACTACAATGTATTTTTTAATTTTTTAAAAAATATATGCAGTGTTGTTTTATTTACATATGTGGGTTTTTTTTAAATTTTTTATTGTGTTATGTTAGTCATAGAGCTCTGGGTGTTATATGCAAACAATAAATCATGGAACACTAGATCAAAAACTAATGATGTACTATATGGTGACTCACTGAACACTGTATTTTAAAACACCAGCCTATTGTTAATGCTACAACCTAATCAGAGCATTAATATAAAGGAAAAGTACAAGCTAAACTTACTTATAGAAAAGAGTAAGACCCTAAAAGCATTTAATCCAAGTTTGTTACAATTGCATTCCTAACTTATTAAAAAAAAATATATATATATGACAGCGGGCAAGTTGAGTTGATTATATGAATCAAGATTGATTTAGTATTTTAAAAAAAGTATGGTTTGCAACAGTGACACTATGAAAAAGAAAGAAAACAACATCTTCAGTAGCAGAAAAATCATTTGATAAAATTGAAAATCTGTTAGGAAATTTTTTTAACCAGTTAAGTATAAATGGGATCATCATTATTGTGAGAAAGATTATCAAGAAAAATCTTTGCAAAATATTATACAGAATTGTGAAATGTTGAGATCATTCTCTTTTAAATGAGCAAAAAAGACAGACTATCATCGCCACTGTTATTACTGTTGTGCAAGTGTAATAAAACAAGAAAAGGAAATGGAAGAAGTAATATTCCAAGTGAAGTGAAAAAAAAAGCCTCATTCTCTGAAGAGAATATAACTGGCTAAATAGGAAAACCAAAAGAATCTGAAGTTATATAATTAGAATTAATAAAGTATTATAGCAATGTTTCTATATTTGAGCACAGTAATTTTAAAATTACATTTTAAAACCATCAACAGATAAGTGGAAAATTAATTTTTATGAGACATTTTATAACCACATACAAAATATCAATATCTATGAACAAGTCTAATGAATGTTGTGTAAAGCTTTTTCAAAGAAAATTATAAAATATTGTTGACAGAAATTACATAAGTCATAAATAATTTAGAAATAAACCATGTTTATGTACTGAGAGAAACAAAGGTAAAACAATTTCCTCAATATGGCACAGTTTCAGTGCTCTCCACAACAAAATCCCAATCTGTGTTTTATTGTTGTTTCTATTGTTTACTCATGATAATTGTAGGATATACTAGATCAAGAATAGCTAAAGCTACATATTAAAGTAAATCACTGAAGTTTATGGACCTGATCTACCAGGTACCAAGTTTTGTTTTATTTTAAATATACTAAGATAATGTGGAGTTGTCAAATGTAGAAAGGTAACAAAATAAAATAGAAAGCCTAGAAAGTGATTCACACACATATGGGCTTGTGATTTAATAAAAAGTGACAATATAGAAGGAGAAGTGAAGGACTTTTCAATAAATGGTGCTGACGTGTTTAGATGTCCATACCTAAACTTCAAACCAAACACAAAACTGTATTCCAGTTGGACTATAGAACTTCATACAAAAGGGCAAGAGATAAAGTCTGACAAAATAATAGAGAGGATATATTTGTGATTCAAAATAGAGAAAGTTTTCTTAAATAGGAAACAAAAAGAATTAAACATAAAAGGATAATATTAACTGAAATGAAATTGAATTTCTCTTCGCTAGTTAAGAAAGAATAGGAAAATGGAGAGAAAATATATTTCCAAAATATATTTAAAAAGATGTTTTATAAAAAAGACAATTATATAAAGACAAAGGATTTTTCTCAATAGTGTATTTCTAATACCTTCAAATCAATAAAGGCAACCCAACAGAAGAATAAGAAAGTTTTTGAATAATCATTTCATAAAAGAGATTATCTAATATACATATGAACTGTTGCTAAACTTCCCTCATTATTAGGGAAGTAAAATTAAAATCACAAAAAGGAAATTAGATGTATATTGTTAACATTTAAAAATTTCTGAAAATTCCAGCATAGCAAATATATGAAAGAATAGAATCAAAATCATAAACATAACTTTAACAAAATGTGTTGAATATGTCAACTGGAGCCAGACTGTGTCCAAGCAATTGCCATCCATAGGTAGAAAACCTAAGCAAAATAAATTTGTGTATGTAAAAAATACATACAAGAATATCTCAGTAATGTAATTCTTGAGAACTCTGAACTAGGAAAAATGCAATTGTCAAGTGAGGGTGAATACATCTATCATTTATAATACATTTATGTAATAGCATATTGTGGAGCAAAGGTCACCAAGTATTTTCTATAAGGAGTCAGACAGTAGATACTTTAGGCTTTGGGAGACATAATATTTCTGACTTAACTACTCAGCTCTGTTCTTGTATCATAAAAACAGTTATTGACAATACATAAATAAATGCTGTATCTGTCTATCACTGAAACTTTATTTTCAAAAACAGGAATGCCAGAATTGGCTTGAAGTCAGTAGTTTGCTGATCCTACTATAGAGAAAAACAAACAAACAAACAACAAAACTATAGCTAAACACAACAACATTGATGAGTCCCTGCACAAAAATAAAGTTGAACAGGGGGCGCCTGGGTGGGTCAGTGGGTTAAGCCTGTGCCTTTGGCTCAGGTCATGATCTCAGGGTCCTGGGATCGAGCCTTGCATCAGGCTCTCTGCTCAGCGGGGAGCCTGCCTCTCTGCCTGCTTGTGATCTCTGTCTGTCAAATAAATAAATAAATAAAATCTTTAAAAAAAATAAAGTTGAACAGAAAACATACATTTAAATAAATCATAAAATAATCATAATGTTAGTAAAATAAAACCATGGCTCCCTGGAGAAATGATATATCCTAGACATAGAAGAGGAAAAAAAAAAAAAAGAGCCTGAGTATGTTGCAGTGTTAGAAAGTACTAAAGTGCTCAAAAACCAAGGCAATGATGGAGAGGGATATCAAAAGGACCCAGAAACCAATGGAATGAGTTTCCAATGACCAAAGCTGGATGTACTTAAATGACTAAATAACAGAGTTTTGGAATATAAACCAAAGCGTAAAAAAATATCCATGAGGGACGCCTGGGTGGCTCAGTTGGTTGGACGACTGCCTTCGGCTCAGGTCATGATCCCGGAGACCCGGGATCGAGTCCCGCATCAGGCTCCCAGCTCTACGGGGAGTCTGCTTCTCCCTCTGACCTTCTCCTCGCTCATGCTCTCTCACTGCCTCTCTCTCAAATAAATAAATAAAATCTTTAAAAAAAAATCCATGAATCTATTCTGATATAAATAAATGCTTGAATAAATAATTAAATAGGGAATAAGAGCCAAAGTACTCATGCAGAAGAATTCCAAATAATTTACGTAGGTATTCTCATATCAAGGGCTTAACTCATAACACAGTTTAACTCCCGGCTCCTTAAATGTAGGCTGCACATAATGATTTCCTTCCAAAGAGACCGTTATGGAAATAGGGTTAAAAAAAAAGTAACTTTATAGTGGAGAAACCTGATAAACAGTACTTCAGCCAGGTGATCAAATATCAGTGATTAGTCAGACAAAGATGAGTTGTAGACACTGCACGGCAAGTGCTACAGTATTGTAAATACCACACTCAGGAACTTCTGTTGGGAAAAAATTGAGAGAATGTAAGTCTTGAGTCTTGGAGTGGAGTTGAAAATGCCATAACCCCAGTGCCTATTTACTGCTTTCCATTAGCAGTTAGTCACATGTCTTAGAGTAGGGAAGAGGAGGAATTGGTTTTCTTAACCAAAGATTAAAAAGCTGGATTAGGGAGTGTGTTCACCTTGGAAATGTGCCATTTAACATTTGCGTCATGTGGATCTGGTGTAGGAACTGAGGTGTGTCCGCTTGATATGATGTGATGCGAATGTCACTTCACCTTTGTGGTCTTCCTTTTCAAGATCTATAATCCCTGTCTTATAACGAGAAAAACATCAGACAAACCCAAACTGAGGAACGTTCTACAAACTACCTGACAGGTGCTCCTCAAATCTGTGAAAGTCATCAAAAACAAAGAACGTCTGAGAAACAAGTGTAGCCTAGAGGAGCCAAAGAAGACCAAACTGCTAAATGTAATGTAGTGTCTTGCATGGGATCGTGTTACAGGGAAAAAAAAATAGCGAGGGAGTGGGGAACATTAGATAAAAACCAAAGAAATACAAGTATGCACTTTAATAATTAGGTCTTAATATTGGCCCACTAGTTGTGATGAGTATATCATACTGTATAAAATATAAAGAACATGAGAAACTGGGTACAAGAATACAGGAACTATCTGCAACTTTTCTGTAAATCTAAAATTACTGTATAATAAAAATGTACTAAAATAATTCCTGATTCCTTTTGTAAAAAGTTTTTTTTTTTCTTTTGAAAGCACTCAAACCCAAGCTTCACTAAGTATTTAGATATACCTGCCTGAATGGTAAAATATAAAGGAAAGCAAGAAAATGATTTTTCTTATGGTCAATTTAATAATTACCTTATGGAAACAAACAGGAAAAAAAACATACGGCGATTGGGAAGTGGAATATAGTGGGCTTTTTAGTGGGCAGTATCCTATGTCAGATATTGCATCACCAACATCAGAGAACCTTGCAAGAAAGAGTCCTTCCAGAGCCCTTGCAAAATCCTCCTGTCAGGATGCATGAGAACTGAAATGTGAGGGCCTACCACACAAAAGGTATTGAATCAGGTTTTGAGAATACCATCCGTGTAGACTTGTTATGCCTCTCTCTTCTCCCCTCAGTCCTGACCATGGAGGTGGCAGTCACAGGAGAAACAAAAATAACAATAAAGCAGATTGAAAGGGTAAACCATGCCCACTTTCCAATAAGGTTTCCAATTATGGATTAGTCTTTTGCTGGGGAAAGGGAGAATATTTACATTGAAAGTAAGATTGGTGTTTCAAAATCAGTCCACACCAGACTCATTAGGACTCAAATTCCATGAGATCTACTTGATATTGGCAAGATATTGAGAAGAGAGATTTCCAAAGCAAGTTTAATTAGATAAAATTAAAGATTTTATTAAACTCATTCCATTATATATTTCATTACAATATATACCTCAAACATGCAGCCTGACTTACAGCATAGAAACATAAACACATATGTCTATTTTTTCAGGTAAACCTGATGATAAAATTTCTATTTTCCTTTTTGCATCAACCACACCCATAACAATTTTTTTTAAATTTTAAGATATATTTATTAATTTGAGAGAGTGAGCATGAATGAGGGGAGGGGCAGAGAGGGAGAGAGAGAGAATCCTAAGCAGACTCCCCACTGAGCACTGAGCCTGACACAGGGCTGGATCTCAGGACCCTGCGATCATGACCTGAACCAAAATCAAGAGTTGGATGCTTAATGGACTTAGCCCCCCTGGTGCCCCATAACTAGTTTTCTTTTTTATGTTCTGTATCTGGTTCCTTTGAAATCTGAAAAAAATCTAAGAGCCTTAGCACTTATGTTTTAGAACTAAATCCTTCTAGATATTTGTCGCTTTGTTTCTCCCAAGCCTTTTCAGCTTTTTAATTCATATGTCATTGGGTAAGTTGTTTTTAGTAATTCACATTTCTCAAATCTTTCCAAAGCTTTAAAGTCAGTTCTCACTAAATGACAGCCCTCTTTTAGTAATATTTCATCTGTTTTTATAATATGTACTTGAAATCTCAAATGTTTTTGAGAACAAATATCAATGACACTTGATGAGTTTTGAATTGACGAGTGGGGAAGAAGCGTCTGGGCGCCTGTTAACACGTGTTATGGAGTTAATGGACACTAAATACATTTAGTGTAATACTTAAGTGAAAATCATTTGAAAGTTTTCTTCTCCTTTATGTCTGAATTACCTTCCAGGGGTGATGGCATGGGTTCAGTCTAATATATATCTCTGACAAATCTGGGGGAAAGTCTCAGACTATGTATGAACTTGGGCAAAGCCGGTACATAGATATATTAAGCTACAAGAATGAATAAGAGTACCCAAGAAGAGAAAATAAGGAGAAAAACCCAGGGCAAAGTTCTGAGAAACTACAAACATTAGACTCAGCAAAGAGGATGCAGAATGAGGGAAGTCGAAAGAAAGCAGACACTAAGATAGGAATAAATCCAGGATAATTTTGGTATCAGTTAAATTCAGAGAGATTATTTTGAGAAGAAAGGAGATGAATGTCAACTATGAAACATAGTCCTGAGAGTTTGAATATGATGAAAACTGAGAATAACCATTGGATTTAGCAAATCCTCAGGTCCTTTGATGATTGAGACAGAGCATATTCAGTGGCTGTGTGAAGATGTGAGCCAGGTGCTAAAAGTTTGGAAAGATAATGAGAGGGAAGGAAGTTGAGATAGCAGTATAATTTACATTTCCAAGCCATTTTGATGTGAAGGGAATGAGAGAGTGGCTAGAAGGGAAGGAGACAATGAGAAGTATTTGAATATATACATAATTTTAGGGTGATGATATGTAGAAACAGCCAAATCAAAAATGTCTAGATGAATGTGGATAATAAAAGAGAAAATGTCCTATATACAGACTAAGTGGGAGTACTGACCTTTAAAGAGACATTTAGTTTCCTGTAACAATGGGAGCATGAGCATACTTTCAAGTAGAATAGTAAAGTTTATGGCAAGAAGTTCTAAAAATCTTGTGACTCAAGCTTCCGACTCTTGATTTCCACTGAGGTCATGATCTAAGGGTCCTGAGATTGATCCCCGCATTGGGCTCAGTTCTCAGCATGGAGTCTACTTGAGGTTCTCTCTCATGCCCTCTCTCTGCCATTACCTTAACCCCCAATCCCTCCCAACTCATGGGTACATTCCCTCAATAAATAAATAAATTCAGTCTCTTATAAAGTTCTAAAAGTCTTTTATTAATGACTTCTATTTTCTCCACAAAATATAACACATTATCAAATAAAAGGGATTGTAATCATAGTGGGGACCAAAGTATAGATGAGATGTTTGATCACAGCTAAGAAGAAATGAATAAAACTGCTTTTTTTCAGAGATTGAAAGTAAGCTCCCTCAGAAGTTTTCAGTCTATAACATTTAATATCCATTTGAGGTTTGATGCCCTGTATTTAGAATAAAACTGGTCACCTATCTTATGTAAATTTGTCCTGTAAAGTTCAACTGCTAAGGTATGAGCAGAAAGAAAAAAAAAATGTTTCCAAACAGAATATGGCTTTTGTCAAGTTGGGCATTCGTGGATATTTGTAAGGGAGAGATTATGGTGATGGACCATAGACTCTAATCTGTATGAGGAAGGCAGCACAATGTATGCATGGATTGTGAGATTTGGGAGAGTTACTGGATTGGAGTTGTTTAATATTAAATGTTTAACAGCAAAATATGTTTAGATAATCTTACTACTCCATACATGGGGATAATTGATCACCATACTGACTTCTTTAGGATATCAAGGACAAAACTATGACTCAAATAGCTTTCTTTACTTCTATCTAGAAAGGTGCCAAAATATAACTTTGACCAAAATACTTAAACAGGAATATCCACATAACCCTATTGTAAATTTTTCTTCATTAAAATGAGATTGTACGCTCATGAAACATGTTCATTTCTAACTAGTGTTTGGCAAATAAGGCATGGGTGAGTGTGGGGTGGATAAAATTTAAACTGGTAATTGTTTGGGGCATTTGTTGCAGAGAATGTCTGTTAGCTGAGGTCAAGAGAAAGATGCCATGGGATATCTGGAAACTTAAATGGTGCTATTCTAGATTTAAAGATTAGCTTTATGGGGGTGTCTGGGTGGCTCAGTCGTTAAGCGTCTGCCTTTGGCTCAGGTCCTGGGATAGAGCCCCACATCAGGTTCCCGGGTCAGTGGGAAGCCTGCTTCTTCTCCCACTCCCTTGCTTGTGTTCCCTCTCTTGCTATTTCTCCTTCTGTGTCAAATAAATAAATAAAATCTTTAAAAAAAATAAAGATTAGCTTTTTGGTTATAGTCAGATCTGTATTGAAAAGTAGTAATATTGCTAAAATAATGTTTAATTTGCAGCAACCCTCCTTTTTTGTCCATATTCTCTCTCCTTGGAACGTTGTTCATGGTATAATTGCAGCTCCTTTCACTTCCAATTGTGTATTCCCATTCATTTTTTTCTATAGGCAGCTTTCAGCTACATGAATAATTGTATCTAATTTCCTGAGTCTTAAAGATGATTCTCTTAAATTCAGATTATGATGACTAAATGAAATCCTTTGTTTCTTGCTTGTTTAGTCTCCCCTCCACACCAAGTTTTCTACAAATAGTTGTTCTTTTCTTTAAAGCTATTATTCATATATATTCAAGCTCAGTGAATTCTAAGGCCCAACTGAAATATCATTTTGGAACTGGGACAGCATTTATGGAAGAATCTGCTTTCATGTAGGAAAACAGATCATCCCAGTATTGCTAATACTATTAATTAAAATGCTATCAGATTTGTAACATTTGAAGGAGACAAACTGAAGGACATTTTTAAATAGTCCCTTAGATTAAGCCTGCTGTTGGCTTAGTCCTCATAAAACCAATCACATGACACCTATTGAAAGAAAGAAGATCCAGGAATATGGATTTGGTACATATGTCATCCTATAAAATCACTGTCAAAATGCAAGATGAGAACTACAAGAAAAATGCACCAAAATAATTTCAAAAAACAGTTATCTCTCCCAAGATCCTAGGCAGTCATTGTAGAGCTTCCTGGCAGCAGAAAGCAGCGGGAGCCAGCTAATGAGGCAAGTCATCCCTTATCATTGCTGTGCTTAGCCTGATTTAGTTATCTGAATCAAAATGACAGATTCAGGAGGAAGGCTCCTGGGAACTTGACTGAAAATGTTATGTTGATGTAACCATGCATTGATCAGTCTAGTGGAGTGCTTCTTAGTCTCCATGCCAACAATAAAAAGAAACAAAAAATAGCAGGTTAAAGGGCACACTTTAGGAAAATGGATATTGGGCAAGATATTTTCTTTATAAACAGGCTGAGTTAAACATTGAAATAAGCTTCATGCCCTGACCAACCTAGGGCTTCTCAACATATAAGAGGTTTTATAAAGTAATTTCAGCTTGTCAGGAACAATTTTCCTCTTTCCCTTTAGGATTACTTATAACTTTAGCTTTTGCAACTATAACCCGTGTTATTGGCAGCCTATTAACTTTATTCCAGTGTGAAAACTGCAGGAATTAACTCTTTCTAGCCTTGCCTAATCCTCTGCTGTTCTCCAAAGCCAGAAGTAGACAGCTGTTTTTAAAGTGCTTTTGACATGCTAGGCATGAATTTAAGAGGCTTGATAAAAGAGGTACTAAAAATAAGAAAAAGAAAGAATCAGAATTACCTGAGGGGAATACATGCTGTTGACAAATAGCTCTGTCTGCTAGCCCTCAGTTTGAGAAAGATTTTGATAGTTTTGATCACTAGGCTAGACATATTTTTCTTGTTACTGGCAAGCTATCAACATTCAGAAAACAGCATAAAGGGCACATTAAAAGCCACACATGATGAAGAAAAGATTGTTCTTCTAAAGATAGAATAGTTCACTGCACAAACCTCATCCAGTCAAAGATATCAGAACTGAAGATGGCTTTTAAAAGAGAGGGTGGTTTGTTTTTGTTGTTTTTGGTGGTGGTGGGTTTTTTTGTTTGTTTGTTTTGTTTTGTTTTTGTTATGTTTTTGGACAGATGCACATGTTATCATTATAGGACATGAACAGAATCAAGAAGGGAGAAACCCACACACATTCTTCCATTTGATGCGCCTGGTTTATTTTATGCTAAGGAGTGCAAATGTATAAAACATCTCCAGCTACTCCTCTGGAGTCATTTAAGTTGATATGGGCATCACATTAGGATTTAATAATTTTCTAAACTGATCCGATTTAATGCTTTTTAAAAACTTAGCTTTCTTGGTCTTTCAGGCAGCCTCTCTACATCTCCAAAACAAAGTGCTCAGCTGTATAAATGAATGAAATAAGGATCTGCAGGAAGCCAAAATCTAATTTTAACCACATGCTGGAAAAAGAAAAAAAAAGGGAGAATTTATCTGTTTTATCCAAGTATTTTTCCTTCTCTCTTAAATGGGAACTGTGCCTTTGTTGGCAGCTTTTCTCTGGACTGTTGATTGAGTATTTAGTCTAGGCTGAGCAAAATTATAAGAGTAAGCAGGAAGTACTATATATATATATATATATATACATACTCACTCATCTTTTCAGGAAACACGTTACAGTAGATACATGTAGGCCTTGACGGTCCCTGCTCTACTCATGATGCAGGAATCTTCCAGCCATCCCCTTCAAGTCCCTAAAAGTCTTCAGGCTTTGGGTAGATACCAGGGCAAAGAGAGTGGTCTGCTGCAAACCTGAGCTGGGACGAGATGAGCCTGTGGAAGTTATGTCCCACGTTCTGCTCCTCAGCTGCCAGTACTGTCCACCTGCTCTACCAAAGGTCTGTGCATCCCTTGTTAGGCATATCAGGAAGAAATGAGAATTCTTAACGTGCTACTGTGCGATTGTTAGCCTTTTAAAGGATTATTAGTCCTGTTCATCTCCTATCATGCTTGTGAGGCTTTCTTTGTTCATTATTTTTTTTTTCTCAGTATAGTTATTGTTTACTTTCCTGACAGTCTGACTCAGTTTTCTTTATAAAATTTCCTGCTTTCTCCTGAAATTCACTCTGTCTTGAGGGCTTTCTGAAAAATACTTCACAATTTCCTATTCCTTTAAAATTTTTGATTAAGCATACATCCAGGGAGTAAAATGGTTTCTTCCAATGTAGAACAATCCACCAAGCAAGCCCAGGACCATATACAATAAATTATGATACAGGAAAATATGCAGTAATGGGTAGAATAAAGATATATCTGAGTTCCCCTAAGGTGTTTCACAAAACTAGGAAAGCTCATTGCAAGGTTCAAACAAAAGTAAGAAAACGCTTTGGGAGCAGCTGGTTCTTCTTGGAGCATATCACACAATGCCAATAGTTTGTTCTCCTGCTAGGAAGGGTTCAGTCTCAAGTCCAGGATCATTGCCTCAGCTACTGTTAGCCAACTAGCAATCGGGGAAGGAAGAACTACAATGCTGTGTGCTGCCAAGCTTCTTGGTAACCTTCATGAGAATTCTTAAATCTAACAGATGATTGAATAGTGAAATTTTAAATGTAGACCTTTTCTTGTTTTTTGCCTTTGCAAGACAAAGAGGCCTCTGAACCTCAGCAATTCCGTTTGTAATACTTCCATCAGACCATTTCTAAGGAAACACCTTTTTTTCCTACTCCCTAATACTCTCTTTGCTTCTCCCGTTGTTTTCTTCGTTCATTCCTTTTTACACTATCTACATAAACAATAGCAACAACAAGTTTTCTCTCTCTTTTGTGTGTGTGTGTGAAAGATTAATGGGTTTGTTTGTTTGTTAGTTTAATTCATCAGCAATGAATTAAAGATCAAGCTGAAAAATTGTTGTAGGGTACACGTACACATTTTGATGGAATTACAGCTGAAATCTCCACAAATATCAGCAATTCCAAAATAACCTAAAACCTTCAGTAGTTACAATTTGATGCAGGGAGACTTTATAGAGCCACCTGGTCTCTGCTGGACCAAGACAGCCATGCAGGCTTCATTGTTTTAGGTTCCTTGTAGATCCATGTGCTTTGTGATAGCAAATTAAAACCATCACACACTACCATTACTGTGTTTCATCTGATATGTATTTAAGCTACCCAAACCTTGACACTAATGATCTAAACACTGTACAGAGAACACACTACCCAAAACACAAAATAAATTGATAAATGCTGGTCAAGTGAAAGTTGAATGCATGTTTACTTTTTAGATTTTTGCTGTGGAGAAACACAGCTCTCCAAAGCCCAGGGAAGAACATTTGGATATTCAAACACAAACAAGTTAGTTAAAGGGCTTCTTATTTATAAAACATAACAAAAACCAAAAGAAACTAAAAACAAACAAAATAAATGAGGAGCCAGCTTGATTTATAAAGAAGAAGAGGAGAAGTACATTTCCTGCCAAATAAGAAACCTCCAATAGGATATGTGCCAACTGTTAAAAGAAAATATTCCAAATCTGGAGAATAGCTGTCCAGAGTTTCTTCAACCATCAATCTTTTTTTCCCTTCCTTCTTACTTTCCCTCTTCCGTCCTTCCTTCGTCCATCCTTCCATCCTTCCTTCCTTCCTTCCTTTTTACTTCCTTCCCTCTTTCCCTTCTTCTTTCATACTCCCTTTTCCTCTTCTTCCTTCCTCCCTTCCTTCTTCCTCTTTTCCCCACCTCCTCCTTTCTTCCCTCAGTCTTTTCCTCCCTCCCTTCCTTCCTCTCTCCTTGGTTTTCTCTCCCTCTCATTTTCATTCTGCCTTTCTTTTTTCTTTCTTTTACTTTTTATTAGACACAGTCAATTGACTCCATTCTGTTATCTCATTAACCACTCTAGATGAAGAGAAAAACCAAATCCGATGAAGAATTGATATTCTGTACCCGCAGTTTTAGTGATTCTGGATTTTCAAATATGATAGTAACTGAAAGAAGTATGCATTCCATCTGAACATTTCATTCTAATGGCTTTTAAAGAAATCAGAGCAGGCTATTATTACATCCCCATTGCCAAAACGAAAAACAAAACAAAATAACTTCCCAGGTGTTGCCACCTCCCAGACTCAAGTACAGAAGGCTTTAACCATATTTTCAACTGATAAAGCATTTGGTTAGAGAGGAAAGAGACAATAGTATATGGCATGGGGTGGCATAATTATAAATGAGACTACTGTAAGCAGGTGTTGCTTTTTAAGAAAAAATTCACCTTCTATATTTCTTGGATAGAGATTAATCACATATTTTAATCTGAAACAAATACCAAAAAAGTCATTAAGATTTTCCAGAGGCTCAGAGTGGCCACTGTTTATCAAATTTTGCTAACAGCCCTAAGAAGGAAGGCAGCTAACTTCATCGATTCAGTGTTCTTTCTCCCCTGGAAGAAAACCAGTCTTTAATGAAGCAAAATATAATTATAATCTAGTTTTATAGATGCACAGATGTAATTTAAACTGCTTAGACATTTATATAGCCATGATCTCAAAGGATATAAAATTATTCCATTATTCATGTGAAATTTTTGCACCTAGTAATCTTTTTTTTCTTTTCTTTCCAATTATATGGGAATAAAACCCCTCTTTCAGAGCAGCATAAAAACCTAATGTAACAGCAAAGACCTATTGAATTAAGCAGGAACATGGCTATTTGATCTTCCTTATCTATGATACTGCATGAGGATAGTCGAAATTAAGTCTGAATCTATTTTCTCTCACCTTCCTCATATGCTAAAAACAGCTGATACTCTTTCCAAAAGAATGTGTTTAGTTACTACTTGGATCAACATCTAAATATGTATATGATTACTTAAATACACTGCTGATTTGGCACTCCTCTCTATATGCTAGCCCCCCTTGTAAAAAAGAAACATTTGTTTTTCTTAAATTGCTCCATGCTTGTTAACTCCTCAGATTCAATCTAAGGATTCATGTCTTGTATTCAGTATTCTAAGAGGGGAATAGAAAAACGTCCTGACAGATTATTTTTCCTTGGAGGATTTTGGTTTAAATCTTTATGCAAAAAGAATACAAGATTAGTGATAACTGAGAGCAAGGGACATTTTTTTCTGGTCTCTGAGCAGTGAAAATGACACATGATAGTGTGTCATGTTATGTAGACTCCTTAAATCCCAGCTGAATTTCAAAGACTTGAAGCCAGCAGTGTATAGCTTTTTCTACTGCATGAATGTCATTTTAAGTATTCAAACTTGATGGTCCTCTACCGAGAAACATCATTTTAAAGCTTTCTTTCATATTCATGGGTGAAAGAACTAAAATACAGCAAAGAGGTAAAAAGCTATTCTGGGGGAAATGAAGACCCCAAATTGTAATGCAATGTAATATATATCATAGTTTGACATAAGTATTTTATATATTATATATTTATATAATTAATATATAAATCTGCTTATTCATTCTTGGCCCCAAATATGAAAGTCATTGATTATCTACTGTTGAAATGTTATCTAGCCATTTAGGATAAGTCAGTCTCACACAATAAGCTTAGCTGAGAGTTCTCGTCTTGTACAATGAATGTGACCACTTGATAGTGGCTAGTGGAACATGGAATTGAGAAGACTTTCAGGGCATATCTGTGCGTCAAGGAAATGCTTTCAGAAAACAATTAGTTTTCATTTTTGCCTTCCCGTTAACTTCATTATTTTAAAAAAAAATTGTTTGTTTTGTTTGCATTCAGGCAGTGACAGTTAAGTTATGTGAAATTGGCTAGATAGAGTGCCCAGTTCGTTGGTCAGATACGTGCCCACATGTTGCTCTGAAGAGCCTTTTTAGATATAATTTACATTTACGTCAATAACCTTTTGAGTAAAACACATATTGTCCGTAATATGCATGGGCCTCATCTAATTATTGAATTCCTTAAGAGCATAGACTGAGGTTTCTGGAGGAAGAAGCAATTTTCAAGATAAAAACACAGAAACTCTACCTAAGTTACCCACCTGCTGGCCTGCCCTGCAAATAGACTTCAGACCAAAGATTGAAATGCCGATTCACCTGAATTTCTAGTCTGCCAGCCTACCCTGCAAATTTCAGACTTGAAAATCTCCACAATCAGAGCCAGTTCCTTAAAATCTCCCTCTTCTCTTGCATATATATATATTCAAGATATGGGGGTATATATAGATATCTATATCACTATCTATCTCTATAGAGATAGATATCCCCTTCGATATATATATCTCTCTCTATATATCGAATAGAGATATCTATTTAGATCTATTTAAATATATGTATATTTATTTAATAGATGATATATATCTATTTAAATATATGTATATTTATTTTAGTATATTACATAAATTTAACTATTACAGTTATGAGTATATATAGTTATATATATAAAATATGTATGTATATATG
>PISX010010192.1:0-12432 GCA_004024625.1 Mellivora capensis
CTGTCCAATTTTCCCAGCACCATTTATTGAAGAGACTGTCTTTTTTCCACTGTATATTTTTTCCTGCTTTGTCAAAGATTATTTGACCATAGAGTTGAGGGTCCATATCTGGGCTCTCTACTCTGTTCCACTGGTCTATGTGTCTGTTTTTATGCCAGTACCATGCTGTCTTGGTGATCACAGCTTTGTAGTAAAGCTTCAAATCAGGTAATGAAATGCCACCAGTTTTATTTTTGTTTTTCAACATTTCCTTAGCAATTCGGGGTCTCTTCTGATTCCATACAAATTTTAAGATTATTTGCTCCAGCTCACCAGGGACTTCTAAATCAACTGAGAAGGCAGTCAAGGTTTCTATCATCTCTACTAATGGCAGGTTGGGCCAAGCTTCTGCATGAAAACATTAGAAGGAACTTGGATGTCAACTCCATTTTCCTTCTACTCAATTCAGGCACAGAGCAGGGTTGAAGAGGATAGGTGGTAGGGGGCTGGAATCCGTGGAGCAGAACCGAGAAGAATAGCCATTTGGGGAAAAAATAGCTGCTGTATTAATTTCATCCATGATTCTTCTGGTGACTGAAAAGATTCCCTTACCACTCGGAGACCACGTCATCAATTACTACAGCAATGTTTGATTTGGGAGGAAGTACTGATTGTGAATTCATTGTCCACTGTCCCTTAGTGTTTTAAGGATCCAATTTGTTCTCACTTGACTAGAGCAGCCAGTTGGGGGATAGACCTGTCTGGCTTTGTCTCCTGGCTTAGTGGCAAATTTGTTTGACTTTTGAGAAAAGAAACTTATTCCATGGCCAATCTCTGTGAAAGGCAGGCTGGAAAAAGTGCAGTATTTTCCTACAAAAGGCTCCAGAGTATCCTTTGATTCCTAGGAAGACACCTGTCCTTTTTCCACTCTCTATTCACTTCCAGAGACCAGGGGGAACTGCATAGCAGAATTGAGTCCTATGATAAAGTAATCACGGTATTTCTTTTTTTTAAAGATTTTATTTATTTATTTGACAGACAGAGATTACACGTAGGCAAGAGAGGCAGGCAGGGAGAGAGAGGAGGAAGCAGGCTCTCCGAGGGGCAGTGAGCCCGATGCGGGGCTCGATCCCAGGACCCTGGGATCATGACCTGAGCTGAAAGCAGAGGCTTTAACCCACTGAGCCACCCAAGCACCCCAATCACTGTATTTCTTATTCCCCCCTTCTTCAGATGAAGAGACCTACCCTGATCCTCACCGGGTATTAGTAGACTTCAGTTCATCTCTGGAAGAAGACACTACGAATGTGCAGGTAAGTAGAGGTTTGAGTAGGTGCGGAGCACAGGAGAAGCCAGAGACTGAATACAGAATTAGACGTAAGATAGGCATCCAAACATTTCCTGGCTACCAACTACAAAAAGAATCCCACTGTTATTGCTGCTTCAGTTTGTCTTATTGGTTGGCTTGATTTTTACCAACTTGTAAGCATAATATAGTTATGTTGGGAAAGTAGAGGCAGAATGAGAGTATGGGTGCAGGATATCACGGAGAGAAGACAAAGATGAACAGTATTGTGGGTCTTCATTTTCCCATCTGTAAAATGGATCTAGGAGAGATCAATAATAGCAGATCAGATTGAAACTAACAGTTAAAGACACTGTAATGTACCTAATTATAGTTATGAATCTCACCAACTTGGAACAAAGCATCTTCTCTACCTCTGACAAGTTGGAAGCACTCGAATGCTAGAAACTTCTCTCCCACAACCATGAGAAACTTTTTTCCAGTCTCCATGGGAACAAAAGAACCCTCTCATAGTAAGGAGATGAAGAGGACCTTTTGATGCCATTAAAATTTACGGTGGTCTCTGTTATATCCTAGAGTTTAGTCAACAAAAATAACTTGACCTAAGACTCCACACACATAGGGTTTTATTCTATTTTATTTTATTTTTAGCAGCACTGTTAACAGCTTCTCCAGGATATGGTCTCTGGTCTGAGGCATATCTCTTTAGTTTAGTTTTCTCCAGGAATCTTCTGACTGCTACAGGTTACTCCTTGATCTTGGATGGAATCTCAGCAAACTTTTTGCCAGGATCTGAGACATGAAAAAAAAGATCCTCTTCAAATTCTCTCCCTCTAGTAGCTCAGCATAAGCTGAGTGCCCCTGCCCATGCTTCCGGTTTCCTCCTGGATGCTTCTCTAAAGCACACAAATGTTCATCCTTATTCAGTGAACCTTCTAAATGGTCCTCTTCTACTCCATTCTACCATTTCATAGACTTGGTTCTGAACATGGAAAATAATTTGGTCTCTCAAGTGCTTTTGCTTAAGGTGATGCAATTGAGCTGACTTCCCTGGCTCTGAGCCACTGTTTGCTTGAAAATGTCAAGACCTCAGCATCCTATTTGTCTTTCCTGAAACTGGACCATAATTGAGGCTTGTTGTACTGGGTTTGCAGTTGTGAAACAGCACCTGCCTTTGACTCAGCAGTGGGCATACCGCTGTGGAAAGTGAGGGGATTATAGAACACGTGGGATGTAATGCATGGTAGAAAGGCAATGTGAAGGTTACAGAAAGAAACTGACAACAGGCAGGAAAGAGAAGTCAGAGTTCTCAAAATACCGCTCTCTCGGTGTTGGACAATGATGTTGCTGACAGCGCAGGAGTGGGTGGCAGCAAAAACTGGTGTATGTGACCTGCTGAGGTTTAGAGTAGAATTTTGTCTGATTAGCATCTCTGGTGACTCTTTGGGAATGACTGTCATTGATTAGAATCTGTCGCTTTGGGCTATATGCAGCATAAATTTTGCAAAATGAATTAACCCATCCTGTACAAAGACACATAGTTCAATTTGGCACCTTACCTAGGGATTCCAATTATTCTGCATAAGTGACTGTGGCTAAAGGAGCTTCATTAGTACAGTACATGTAGAAGCCAAGGCCACAGACCAAAGAACAAGATCTACCTGCACTCAGGATGAAAAGGACTACTTATCACATCCTGACTTCATCATACACCACAGTCACACTCTTGGATATTAATTGCTGGTTGCAAGGACATTATCAAGAAGAGCTCTTGTAAATGTGTGCTCGTCTGCATGCACACATGTGCATATATTCAGATAGAAGTGCAAGATTAAGCTAGTGTGTTTTTCTAATGTTAAATTTCTAAGTCTTGCCATATAAAATTTGCTGCTTTAACTGTAACTATATGATTAGTAACATTAAGGCAAATTCAGCTTTTTGCCTAATTCTGTGGAGCCACCAACTAACCTTTTCCTTACTTCAGTGTCCAGTGTCCCATTGCAGTAAACATTGAAATTATTCATGGTAAAATAAAAAAGGAGAGACAAAGAAAAGACAGGAAGATGGACACAAAAGCAGGCTGAAAGAAAGAAAGGAAAGACGAAGACAGAAGACAGGTGGGGAGGAGAGAGAGAATCCTAAATAACTGGAGGTTACTTAGAGAAGCACCATGCAAAAGTCATAAGTGTGTTTTGCCCTAACTCTTCTAGCAAGGTGTTATTAGTAGTCACAGACAAATACATATGTACTACCAGAGATACTCATGGGACTTGGACATGTGTATTCTGTTTTGGGTTGGATTATTGGAGGATAAGCTTCTTGGCGGGGGTTGAGGGGTGGGGGATATCTGGCAAGTGATGACCTGTCTGATGTTACTAGCAGACTGATTCTGGGATGGATGGAAATGAAGATCATCCCTGTAGTCTCTCTTTTTCCCAGGACATGGAATAAATGCCCAACTCAAATTCTGTGAGAGATACTCAGGCCCTGAGGCACTGCTGATGACCCACGCAGAACCTTCTTTGGGAAGGAATTATATTGCTATCCCACTGGAATGTAAGCTGCATAAGGGCATGGACTTCATCTTCTTTGTTCACTGCTATATGTCCAGCACCTAGAACATCTGGCATATGATTTGCACTCAATAAATATTTGTTGAGCACATGTGTGAATTGGTGGGAAAGTGATCCATTCCAAACAGTAAATATTTATTCATCTTTCCAAGTTCTGTTCTTTTTAGGTTATGTAAGGGCTTCACACCTTACAGGGCACGGATGATCACAATTTCCAAATGAGTGAAATAAGATATTCATGAGCTTGATCACAAGCAAAAAACAATTGACTTTCAAGGCTAGAGGCACGACATCGTCATATTGTCTCTAAAAAAGAATGTTTCAGAGTTATGAGAGCCAAGAGAGAAGGAGAGTCAATGCAAACTCTGTGGGAAACCTTAATGAAAATCTCCTGCATGCCAAGTGAATTGCTCTCAAGTGGCTGATTGGATGAGGAATGATTCTGAGGGTCCAGCAGGGGATAAATGATGCATACCTATGCGCTATCCAATGCAACTCCCGTGGCTGGAGCCCACATCTTTGTTGTCCCCTGAAGACAAAACAGAAAGCCCAACAACAGAGGTGGTACCATTCCTCACTGGTGCTATCCTGGTGTTAATACCTAGTTTTTCTTTGAGGACTGGGAGGAGCTCAGTAAATATCGCTACAGGCTCCCCCCAAGTTTAGATACCTTAGGCTCTGTCTGTAAAACCCATGCCTGAGATATTCCATAAAAACAAGAAAGGCTTACCTTTGAAACATCAGACTTAAAACTGTCACTTTCCAAAAGCCTTAGGAGAGCACAGAACATGTCTAACACAACTGCCATTTTGTTCTTCCTTCTTCCAGCTGAGTTGAGGACTGTGAAGCTCCCAGTGCCGCTAATACCCATACACGTTATGCATGTTTCCTTGAGTAGGAGGGCAAAGGGGCTTCCCACCTCTGCCCTCAGTGCTCCTTTAGGACCAGAAATTGAGCCTCCACTTTCGAGTAAACTGTCACATACTTGGAGGTTGAAAATGACCCTGAGAAGAAAAACTCACACACAACAAAAAGATGCAGCCTTGCTCCTTAGAGATCCAACTGAAACACCCTGGGCTTTGTCAGCAGATTTTTTAAAAGGCATTTGTCTTTTATTTCACCCCCCTCACCACCACCACCACCACCAAAAAAAAAAAAACTTCTTATCTCAATGCTTCTGAGAAATACCTAATGCTCTGTGTATTTCATCAGACTGGGGACAGATCTTGCCTTTTGAAGTACCCCTCAAACCAGTTTCTACTTCAATAAGTGGGATAGGCAATATAAGGGGGTTGGGTGCAGGAAGGTATGCCAAATGATTCTCCAAAATTGTCTCCAAAAGTAAGCCCTAGAAATCACTAAACTAACCAAATAATACCCAACCCGACAGATATGCTCCCCTCAGACTGAGTTTTCAGGAACCCTGCTTGTCAGGAGGGCACAACAGCAATTTTCCTTGCATAGGGCTGAAATGTGACAGACTCTTTCCTGGAATGAAACATTTATGAAAATGTGTTTAATCCATTTTTAGCAGCTCAGTAGTTTTTTCATGATGGAATAATATTTTTCATCCTGAAAAACATTTTACCTACCGTAGCTTCTACACGACCTCAACATCACAATACAGCCAGTTCTCTGGGCTGATGTGGCAGTCAGTTGCAAAACAGAAAAAGGGTATGAACATTTTGGAACATGGAGAATCATACCCATCATAGGTTGATGATAAGAAGAAAAAGGAGTTATGGGGCAAGGCTGAACACAACTTTGTACCCTTCCCAGGTCAGAAAATGCTAAAGTCATCTTCAGAGAGTGTGGCTTCCTGTTAGCACAGGAACTCTTGAATGGGCATCTCACCTGACTCTTGTCAATTCCTAGGAGAAATTACCCAGTTCTTTGCCACTTCTCTTCCCTTCTTCTCCCAAAAAGTTGGTTTTCAGAACCCTAGGAAAGCCATACCCCTTCATCATGCCAGCCACACATTTGGTCATCCCTGCAGCCTCTCCTAAGAAAGGATCTTTCCCCCAGCAAGCTGACCCTGTTATGCTCTCACCACTCAGGGATCCCATGGGGCATGCAAGAAGCAAAACTGAGACAATGCACCAGTCCCCAGGGACCTATGATTTCCATTAGCCAAGAATTTCAGATGATTGAGTATGAGGCCATAGGCCTAAGGGGCAAGGGAATAAAGGCAGCTTCCTCCTTTCTCTTTATTACCATTATCTCATACTGGCCCTCTCTCTGAGTGTCAAACTCATCATTCTAGCTTGACAAAGATGCAGAGGCACTGGGCTCGGGAAAGCATCTCTGAGTGCCCAGGATGCATCTTATAAGACACATACACTAATTACCTATAATGTGCCATGCTCTAGGCTGGGACCCAGGAAGTTGGTGGATAATTTGTCTCTGCCCTCAGGGAGCTCATGATATGGCAGCGGAGAGAGGTAAGTAAGCAGGTAGCTAAATGTGATGGGTGCTGTGAAAGGGGAAGACCAGGGTCCTGTGGGAACACACTGGAGGGGCTCCTAACCCAGACTTAAGTGGGGATGAGGGTAATTCAAAAAGTCTTTCTTGAGAAAGTGAAAATAAAGCTTAGTTTACAGGAATGGGTAAGAGTGGCAGGAAAAGTGTTTCGGTAGAGGGAACACGTGAAACTACCCAGAAGCTGGAGAGAAAGGTGACTCTAGACACATCAGTGGGACAAGCAGAGTGACCAGATCATGCAGCACCTTGAACTTCAGCTTGAGAGCAAGAGGGAACCATTGAGGCAGGGGAAATGACATGATGAGGTTTGGTACAAGGTGTGAATTATGCAGAGGAGACAAGTGCCTCCCCACAACCCGACCTGCCCTTGGTTTCCTAATCAGGAGCTTCGCCAGGAAAGGTTCTATAAGGCTTACTTCTGGCCTTCAGCCTGTGAGTGGGCATTGTGATGCTTACCAGAAACAAGGATGGAGGGTGAACAGGCAAAGAGGCTGCTAAAAATGTTAAAAATTTTCCTAAAAATTTTTAGGAAAATTAGTACTTTGGGGTTTTTGTACTTACTGGCCATATAAACGTTAGTTGAGGCTTATAATGTCTTTAGTCCCAATTCCAAAAGCCCAAAGCCCCCCTACCATCAACCTTTCACTGTGTATTGTTTAAAATGATCTTTCTCTGTCATTTGTGACTTTAAAATCCTTCCTCTTAAATAATGCAGCCCAAAGGAGAGGCAGTGCAAGTTGTTACCTTGTCATCATTACTTCCTCCAACAACCCAATGGGCCCCCCTAGATGATCTTGAAACCCCCCACAAACCCCATCTGGTGATGCTGAGGGGATGGGGCTGCCATCAGCTCTAGAACTGACCCCGTACACACTCAGAACTCAGCAGAGCTGATGTGAGGGTTTCTGTCAAAGAAGAAATGAAACCCCCTGGCTTCTCAGTGTTGAAATTTAGAAGAGAGTGAGAGAATAGAGATAACAGGGAGGTTGAGAGAGAAACCGGGGATGGAGAGAAAGTGAGGGCCAAAGAAGAGGGGGAGACAGACTCTGAAGGTGAGACCCAGAGAAGAAACAAGGAGGGAGGTGGACATGGAGAGAGGAGAGATGGATAAAAGCATCAGGGAGACGGGGGAAGAGAGTGGAGGAAAAGAGAGAGGGAGAGGCACTGGGGGAAGTCCCAGAGCAGCTGAGCTGCTGCCTGGGCAAGTCTGGGGAAAGGTCTACCAAGAGACATGCGGCTACTAAAGCACTCGGGTACTATTAGCAAATAGGCAGAGGCCAGGGAGGAGAGGGAGAGAGACTCACCCTCCAGGCCTCTCTCAACCATCCAGGGATAGATGACCAGGCCATTGTTCTTGGCCCCCTCAACTCCTCTGAAGCTTACAAAGCTTGCTGTGTGCCAGGCCTGGTGTGACCCTGCCAGGGACACCTATCCCTTCCCATAGCCAAGCTGGGCTAGGGGAAGGGTATCAGGGAAAGGAGGTCTCCAAGAACTATGGAGGACTGTCCAAGCTGACCAGAGACAGCCTGAAGGAGGAAAGCAGGCAGGGAAAAGGATGGGCAACTAACAAGGATGAAGGAGATGGAGCAGGTAGAAAAACAGATGGACAGACTGACAGACAGGCGGACCCCCATATGAAGAAGATTCCAAAGTTCCTCTGTATCATCCATGCCCTGTGCCTCTATCCAAAGGGTTGAGGAAAAGCTGCCCCTGTCCTCCGCCTCCTTCTGGCCTCCTCTCAAACCTGAAGCTGTCAGATTGAGAAAACCTAGTGGCTCCGCCTAAATCCTCTCAGGTCTTTTTCCCCCTTATAAAAATTATTAGGACATTAGAGCTCGGCCCCAGCTTAGCTCCAGGCTAAAAGGGATGCTGCTGGGGAGCTGGGAGCAGCTCAGCCTGCAGGCGCTCCTCCAGCTGGAGAGTTAGAGGATGGACAGCTCACCTCCAGCCCTCTCCCAGCAGCAAAGGCAGCCCAAGCTCCTCCCCGCACATGGACCCGCTCTGAACCCCACTCCACTGCCGGTGACTGTGCCTTTAAATTGCTGCTTTCGGAGGGTGCATCCAGGGGGAGGTGAGAGGGAGGGAAACATCTTCCTC
Organism: Mellivora capensis; assembly: GCA_004024625.1. Taxonomy (NCBI): domain Eukaryota; kingdom Metazoa; phylum Chordata; class Mammalia; order Carnivora; family Mustelidae; genus Mellivora; species Mellivora capensis. The sequence continues at coordinate 8,437 of PISX010010192.1, forward strand.
CCATTCTCCCTCTTCCCTCCCCTCCAAGACTCTCCAGGGTTTGGAGATTGCTGCCCAAAGAGAATCTCCTTCAGCTCCCTGGCAGACGGGCTAAGGGCCTCCGGAACCCCAAGGGAGCCAGAGCAGGAGCCGGTAGGGTTATCTGTGTCAGGATCACTTCCAGGAGAATAGTTCTGGCCCCTGACTGTTAATGGCAGGGCAGAGAGAAGAGAGCAGAAGAGGAGAGAGAGCGCACCACTCAGCCTGGCCCATCGGGCTCCTTGTGAGCAGACCAAGTTGGAGGAAGGCTCTGTCTGTACTTTCTGCAGCATTCCTCCTGCTGGGATATCCCTCTCACCTTGGCAGCCAGGCTGACAAAGGGCTCCAGGGTCCCTGCAGAATGACAACTCTTGTTCCTGCAACCCTCTCCTTCCTTCTCCTCTGGACCCTGCCAGGGCAGGTCCTCCTCAGGTGAGCTGAGTTGGGGTGAGAAGGAGGTGCATGCAAACACTGGCCTGGGGCAGCAGGGGCATCTGGCACAGTTTCCTCTAAGTTTACAAAAAGCCCACAATCCAGAGGGCTCCAGAGAAGGACACACCCTCCCCTAACCAGGACCCAGGAGCCTTTCAGGAGGAATGCCAAAGCCCCAGAGCTGGTGGGAAGACTTCTGCATGGGTGAGAGCTTCCTGGGCCTGGGTAGAGGCAAGGTAGCTGAGCCCCAGAACAGAGGCCATCTGTCTTGCCTGCCTCTTTTATCTTCCTACCATCATGGCCACACACTGCTCAGATTCCTAAAAATGACACCAACATCTGTCAGCTGTCCACCAAAGAGGCTTCAGGTAGCAAGGGTTTGCCTTAAACCATATCAGGAGGAAGCTGGGCTGAGCAAACCTTGGCCCTCTGCTGTCACCCAGCCAGTGCACACATGGCTGCTTCTTGTCCCAAAGGGGCACTCAGTGCAGTCATTTCCTGGGTTTTTGAGGGCAAGACATGCTTTGGACTCCCTGTAAATGTTCCCCTCCTTGTCCCCACTTTCTCATGAGACCAGGAGCCAGTCAAGATGGACCAGGTGAGTTGAGTAGGAAAGATGACTGTGGCTTAGGCTGACCTGGTCCTAAGAAGAGTGGAGGGGCCAAGTACCACTGCAACAGACCTCTTCCTCCTCTTACTTCAAGGAGCACACTGAGACGGCTTGATTCTGAGGCGCCTCCTGCCTTACTGCTTGCAGACACTTTGGCTGGGAGGAAGGCAGGGATCCAATATGTGTGGGGTGGCAAACTTCCTAAGAGTGAAAAGTAACTCAAAGTAGAATGGCAGCTCAGCTGGAGTTGGTAGGAGGATGCAGGCAGAAGGGGGAATGCAGGGGGGGCTCATTGGCCTTCCTGGAGGGGAGACTGCCTCAAGGCCCAAGCTTTGGTGGCAGCATTCCCACTTGAACAAATACAGCAAGGCAGGATCTTAGGAAGTCTTGAGTTCGAATCCTTCATTGTGCATATGGAAACTGATTCTTAGAGATGCGTAGTGACCTGTCCAAGGTCACTCAGGCATCCAGTAGCAGAATCAGTGTTCTCCCCTACCCGACCCCAAGGCCTTGCCTGAGCCAGATTTTTCAGCTCCAGAGCCTCCTATGTCCTGCCAGTACTGGGGACTTTCCAGGAATGAAAGGGAGGAAAAAGTGGCTGCACACGGACTCTGCTTTCAGGCCCATAGACAAGGCAGCCTCAGAAAAGAATTCTGTGACAGAAGTTGGGGGCCAAGACAGCTGAGCCCACAGCCTGTCACAGGGTCCTGGGCTGGGACTACCAGGAGAGGTGACCTTAGCGTGGGGCTGAAGACGGTGGCAAGGGTCTGGCTGCTCTCTGTACAGGGCCATGTGGCTTCCCAGCAGGCAGGTGGCAGGCAGCCAGGAGCAGCACCTGGCCAGCAAGGACACCCTGTGGTGAAGCCACAGACTTCTGCTGCTCTAGCACCATTGCCACCCCCCTTGGATTTTCAGAGCCTGCTTAAGCCACCTGCTCTGCCAGCCCCAACTGGAGCCACAGTGGCCTCTGTTCCCAGTGTAAGGGCTTACTCCTGTTCAGAGGATTCAAGAAGGCAGAATTCTAGGAGGTCAGGATGTGTCTTCCACTGACCTTCTCCCACTCTGGTTCCTTGGCAGCCTACCCTGGCATTGTAGTAGATGGATTTAGTTCTGAAGTCAAAAGCTCTGGGCTAGAATCTTGGCTTTACCATTTACTAGCCATATGATCACAAATAAGTCACTTTACTTGCTGATCCTCAGTCTCTTCATCTATATAAGAGGAATAATAACAACCCTCATCTGGGAGGACCAATGTGAGAACTAAACTAGATAAGGTAAGTAAAGTGTGTAGCAGGGTGCCTTGGTTATTCTTATTATTTAATGGCTCATGGTGCATATGATCTATATGGCCTCAGATGGTACATAGATGTAAACATGTAAACAGGGGGCCGTTGGCTCAAAGAGAGCTGGACCCAGAAGGACAGCAGTCACCCTCCCTCCCTGCCCCAGAGTGTGGCTACACTAGTGGCAGTGGGGGAGCTAGCTCTGGTGGCTACCACAATGGTGGTGGCAGGATGGAGCAGGAGGACCAGGCCCAGCCAGGATTTCAGCCTGAGCTCAGCCCTGAGCCCCAACCTGCTTTTCAAGGCTGAGCTTCTAGTCCCTAGTCTAGCTGTTGGCTGGTAAGCAGATAAGCAAGCATGTGGAAGGGGCGTTGCTGCTCTTAGAAGGAAACTTGTCAGGGGAGAAGGGGCCAGCCTCGAGGTTAGGACAAAGCACACTGGTCCCTTACTCAAAATCAAGTTGTTAGGGGGAAGGAGGAAATTGACCTTTTCGGTGTAGCCATCCTACTTGGAAGTCCTTCTCATGCTCCCAGAGCCCTGCTTTCTCACCTATTTTGTCGTCAAAGCGAGTTTACAATCCTGCTGCTGCCCCAACCATGAACTGAGGTCCAGCTCAAAACATAGTTTCCTCTAGTGCAGCCACTCTGGAAAACAGTATGGAGGTTCCTCAAAAAGTTGAAAATAGAGCTACTCTACAAACCAGCAATTGTACTACTGGGAATTTACCCCGAAGATACAAATGTAGTGATCTGAAGGGGCACGTGTAGCATATGGAATTTGAGAAACAAGGCAGAAGATCATAGGGGAAGAGAGGAAGTAACAAAACAAGACGAAACCAGAGAGGGAGACAAAACAGAAGAGAATCTTTTTTAAAATTAACATATAATGTATTATTTGCTTCAGGGGTACAGGTCTGTGAATCATCAGTCTTACACAATTCACAGCACTCACCACAGCACATACCCTCCCCAATGTTCATAACCCAACCACCCTATCCCTCCACCCCACACCTCCCAGCAACCCTCAGTTCGTTTCCTGAGATTAAGAATCTCCTATGGTTTGTCTCCCTCTCTGGTCCCATCTTGTGTCATTTTTTCCCTCCCTACCCTCCACAACCCTCTGCCCTGCCTCTCAAATTCCTCATATCAGAGAGAGCATATGATAATTGTCTTTCTCTGATTGACTTATGTCACTTAGCATAATACCCTCTAGTTCCATCCACATCATTGCAAATGGCAAGATTTTGGGGGTTTTTTGATGGCTGCATGGTATTCTATTGCGTGTGTGTGTGTGTGTGTGTGTGTGTGTACACAATATAAGATGTGGTATAGGCACCTCTTAGCTCTGGGTTGGGGGAGATATATATATATAGATATATATATATATCTATATATATATATCACATCTTCTTTATCCATTCGTCTGTTGATGGGCATCTTGGGCTCTTTCCATAGTTTGGCTATTGTGGACATTGCTGCTATAAACATTGGGCTGCACGTGCCCCTTCAGATCACTACATTTGTATCTTTAGGGTATATACTCAGTAGTGCAATTTCTGGGTCATAGGGTAGTTCTATTTTCAACTTTTTGAGGAACCTTCATACTGTTTTCCAGAGTGGCTGCCCCAGCTTGCATTCCCACCAACAATGTAGG